>JAHWXV010360912.1:0-30491 GCA_024586415.1 Phrixothrix hirtus | reverse complement strand
CTAACACTAATAGCATGTCAACTTGTTCGCTAAACGAAAACTTTCCGGTCATTTTCAAAACACTCAGGAAACAACTACTACAGTTCAATAACTTTTTCTCTAGATTGTCAAGTTTGACATCTATTTCATAGCACACTTTTAAAATATCGATGATTTTAAATAACTTCGCTAAAATACGTGTTTTTATTAATTCGCGTTTTCTCGAAAACGACAAAGTTTTTCGAGAAATAACGAGAGTAGGAAAGTTTTAAAATTAAATTCTCCACAAAATAGCATAACAACTTTTTGAGTCTGCCAGTGGGTTAAAAAACTCTATCACATTTTAGTGATGCATTATCCCCTATCAGCCCTTTAAAATGCTTCAATTGAATTTTACTTACTGTCGATTGATGCTCTTGCATTAGTTTTTCCAAGTTCAACTATAACTAATATATTGATTTTTTTCGAAATTTGAAACCCAACTTTGAAAACCTGTAACTTCTCAGGGATGCAAATTTGTATTAAGGTAAGTTGCGTTAAATCATCATACTTTTAGTTCCCCTAAGTGTCCCTGCTCTGACTTTAATATTATAACTATTAATACTCGTCTGTTGTAGTTGGGTAACGGGTCGGATAACAGGTCGGGTGACAGCCGCGTAATAGGTCCGTTTATAACTGGCCGTTCACAACAGGCCGTTCGAAATTGGTCCGCTCATAACATGTCTGTTCATAACAGGCCGGCAATAAGTGCCTGAATGCAACAGCTGGGTAACCAGTCGGGAAACAGCTTGCTAACAGATCGGTTAATGGATCCGGTAACAGCTGGGTAACGGGTCGGGTAACATCCGGGTAACATACTCGTTCATAACAGGTCGTTCGCAACAGGCTGTTACCATGTTACCAACACCAGCAGAAAAAGTGACTAGATTTAGTTAAAAAGCAGATTATAGAGATTTATTTAGAAATATGTCACTAGATTCTAGGGGACATTCGAAGTAAGCATGTCCCTAGATTTGGAGGGAAATTTTAAATGCACATGACCGGAGAAAGCAATATAACAGCCAGATTTGCAAGAACAGATTACCGATGTATCATCTATGTAACTTTCAGTCCTTTATAAAGGTGTTCACGACTTTAATCCAGCTATTTCGGCATACCAAAGAAGAAATACATCTCTTGGTATATATATCTAAGGTGAAGGTGGTAAGGCATTTTTTATGTAAATGTAAAATCACATATTATTGAAGAATCAATACGCCACGTGGTATATCTATATATCTATATTCATTTTTAACCAAAACTTTCAGAATGCCGTAGAAGCAAATTGAGCGTTTTTAACGACAAAATCAATTATCTATTAACGGTATGTTGAAGAAAAGTAAAAGAACAAACGTTTCATTGTTCTTTCATCGTATCTTACCAAAATAAATAACTTGATGATTATGAAAAGCCTACATATACTGATGGTTTTACTAAAATATTCCGTATTTGTTGTAAAAATGCCTTCCAATTTAAATCTCGCTTGCCAGCATGCAGTTTGAGAATTCGTTATACATATATGTAAAGGTATTGAATGTCAGAATAAATCGTGACAATTTTTGATGCTGTAAAACTAAATTTTTTTATTAAAAACGCATGTCCTGTTTTCATATGGCAATGGTCAAGGCATTGTGGCCTGAACATGTCAACTTAGCGAAAATTTTATCTTGCATTTCCAATTTTGCCGCATTACTATTTATAGATATCGTTAACTTACAAGGTTTGAAAAAATTAAATTTCTTGTACAAATAATACTTTTTTATTTTTCTATACTTTCACACAAATTATATACATTATTATCCTATGCTTAAGGCATCTTAGTTTCTCTTAAAATATATTTGGCCATAGCTACCGCTGCATTCTTACGTCTAGCTAATTGTACATTCTTATATCTATTAGACGTCATCATTGTTAACAACTGGAAATGAGGTAATTGCTTTGAATAAACCAAACTGTTCACTTCTTTTTTAATGTAGCTAAATCGCAGTTGGTGTTAGCAAAATTATTAATAATACCATTATTGATGTAATTGTAATGTCTAATTATTAATCTTTTATGAAGAATCGTGTATCGAACTCAAATTCAAGGTTATAACAGATAATAACATTACTATTAAAATAACCATTATCAAGTAGCCATTAGATATTGGTAACCCAGGTAAGTTTCGATAAGTTGTATGTGCTAGGTGCTTAAATTTCTTTTCTTGATGATTTATGTCATAAATTATTTTCACACATATGCACTCTATTAAGAATAACTTTAACCCACTTCCAGCCTGTTAAGAAATACGACAATAGCACTTACGTGTTAATAATAAATCTGATCCACAACATGTCTGGTAAGAAAATGCTTCGCATGCTAATCTCAGTACATTTACTGTCTAGATGGTTAAGAAATGATGTCATCGGCTATCTATAAATCTGGCCCTCTTCCTGTCTGATAAGAAAATGCTTCACATGCTAATTTCAATACATTTCTTGCTACTCTGACAAGAAATGAGGATATCGACTTTTTTCATGCTAATTATGTATAAATCTGACCAATCTCCTGTCTGGCTCGATAAGAAGATGCCTTCGCAAACTAATTGTGTGATAAGAAATAAGGACATCTTTACTACAAAAAGGTGCATATTAAGTCCGAATTTTTAAATCCTACGCATGCACCTCCATGCCTCAAAATGGCCGAATCTCTACTAATTTATCGCCTTTATCCTTTAGTACAAAAAGATGTACATGTTGTATCCTTTACATCATGATGATACTTACGCGAAGTCCGATTTTTTCAATCGTGCGCATGCGCCGCCACGCCACAAAATAGCTGCATACAAAATGGCCGACACCCTCACTCCCAAAATGACCCACCCACAAAATGGCCGATCACAAAATGGCTGACCTACCTAATGGCCGCCACCCACCCACAAAATGGCTGACGATAAAATGGCCTCCGTCTACCCACAAAATGGCTGACTGCACCCACTCCACCCAAAAATGACTCGCCCACAAAATAGCCGACCTATGGCTGACTTCTCCCACAAAATAGACGCTGCCGACTCCTCCCACAAGGAGGCGCCCGCTGGCCCCTCCTACAAGATGGTCGCCAAACTTTAAAAGCGAGGTTATATAGCGTTTTGGTCCAGAACGCCCATATCATAACTACTAACAGTTGTAAAAAGAGCATATTGTAACAAATCTCTTAACAGGGTTACTTAAATATGAAGTGCAACCGTTTAAATTTCCAATTCTGTCTGGCTATGACCTTTCATTTCATACCGTAATTAAAGTGTTCATCAAAAGGTCATAGCCTACTCCAATTGGAACATCAGGCGATCACACGTTATAGGTACGCAGTATAGTAATAAACATTCACTGATAAAATCATTATAACTTCTATATGAAACGCTTGAGACATCTTTTTAGCTAAAATTGCTATAACATGAAATTTTGTGAATAGTTCTACTTATAATTAATTCTCATCTCAATATCTATTTTATTTTTCCAATTCTATAGCGATCAATCGGAAGTGAATTCAGTTTAAAATATTTAGATATAAGTTTCTAAATTCTTATTAATTTTATTTAAACAATATCAACAGCTTTACAAATGTTTACAATTATAATATTGAAATAATATTACTGATATAACGTATGATTTTGTTTGTTAATGACAAAATATTTATGTTAAAATGATATGTTTAAATAATTCAGGGCACATTCATTCAAGAAGAAGAAATTCTTTCTAGATCTTTTAATATATTACTTGCACGTTCTAAAGTTAGCTTTGTAATACTTATATAATAATTTTGAAAAACTGTCTCTTTAACATTAGAATGTAATGTTAAAATTAATATACTTCATTCTTCAGACAAGCGTATTGTGAATAATACAAAAAAGCATAACAAAACCCCCATCTAAATAAAAAATAAAGTATTTGTATTTAATTGCTCTGCAAATATTTAGAGCTGTGGCTTTTAAAAAGGCTATAGATAGAAGATTAGCTTGATTTCACAGTAGTAAAAAGAATAGATTAGATCAATTGTTCCCAGGAGATGCTTTTATGTGTACGACGCAACCACGAACAACTTGTAGGACACTAATGAACCTAAAATACAACGTAAAGCTCTAGCCTTTATTACATAATGTTAATAATGCATTCAGTATTCTATTTATGTAGATTTAAACACAAAAAGTTGTTAATTTTGATGATAGTATATAAAATAGTTTTAAAATATATTAATTTTCATAGCGCGTATCGAAAGTGGCATACGATTGCTAGTAATGATATTCCACTTTCGAACGAGCATTGAACACATCATTTTTAGCAACCGCCAAATAATTTATCAATTTCATTACAAAAAGGAAGATGTTAATTTGACGGTAAATTTTAAATTCTAGCGGCATCTATTGTTCCTTCTTATGAGGTTACTACTTGTCAATTATAATGTTGTTATTATAAAATTAATTGAAAATACAGGTTTACCGTTAACTTTAAAAACACATCTGTAAATTTATATATTTTGTATAAAGATGTTTATAATTTATAGTTTTCATTAATTATGAAAATTGATATTAATTAAATTAATTTGTTTATATATGCTACATAAATTTCTGGCCTAATCTATCGCACAAAAATAAAGCTGCAACCGCTGAGGTATGCTTCATATCGTAACTATTGTGAAAACACAAACTTTCACATGGAGGCTACTTGTGGATATGCGACTTCCATAGGTGGTAGTTTAAAAATAATATTTACAATTGGTTTACATGTTTACTTTACTTTTTGCCTACTGAAAAATATATTAGACAATGTCTGTAGGCATACATAAATTAGAAAAACCAAAATACATCTTACTAGAAATAGTAAATGTTTATAGCACTTCACGAGAATTATATTGAAAACCTCTTTCATAATTACTTTACAATTGCTAATAATATAAATTCTATCACTAATAAAGCCTAGAGAAACCTAAAATTGTTTGTGTCATACGCTACGGTTACGTTTATCCGTTTTTCTTTGTTCCCACTTTCTTTGATGTTAGAAGTACTAATCGAATTTTTGGCGAAATCAATTAATACTTAATTAAATTATTTAGTTCAATCTAGAAAGTATCAAGATGTCAAATTCTAACTAAGGAGTGTATTTTAACCAAACAGAAAAACTTAAATTCGATTAATCAATGAATTTATACCAAGGTACAGTAATATTGTACGTTGAAATAACTAATAAAATTTGCTATCCCTTTAAAACGGCATTAACTATAATCAAACTGCTAAGGAAAAAATTGCTATTGCAGTTTCATTCTTGGATCATTTCCCAAGATAACCCTGTAAATTAGAATTATTATGCGAAAGCACCACGTTTTTGTTAAACTTTTATTAAATTTAAAATATATGGAAATACATTATGCTTGGGGAATTAAATGGATAGTATAATATTAGTATGAGATACTGGTTTTGTTATTAATATTATAAATTGAATTATAAATACAATCATCGATTAGTTATGCAATTTTGAGTCGGCGAAACATAAACTTGCCTGCTTATCTTTCCTAAAATTGGGTTTCAGAAATATAGGAATGTGATGTTTATTATAATCCATATTTATGAGAGGTGCGTTATAGCATTCTAGTAGCTATTAAGAGATGAATTTGATACCCACAAAAACATTCACCCATATAGTCTTAAGTAAAGAATTTAATTTTATATTTTATCTTAGAACAACATTAATTGATATGTGATGGATATTTGCCAATTCAAAAAATCTTGTGCAGTTATCGACAAACTTCTGAAAATAAAAATAAATAATAAGTAATTTTTAAGTTAACGGCGTACTTATTCGAAAGAATTACTATTTCAAGGATTGTTGATTACATTATTAAATATTTCCGTTTTTATATCATGTGTAGATATGCATGTGGTCATCTTAATAGATCTATTAAAGTTATTTACCCACATTTATGAAATTCTCGAATCTTAGCTATTTTTATATAAAGCATTATTTTTAATAAACTAGTTTCAATTAGCACTATTTATTTGAAAATGTATTTTATTGTAAGTTACTATTATATCGTATTATATATTTTATTATAACTCTTTTAGGATAATAAATATTTAATTATTAGAACACCTCAGTTAGTTAAACCTTTACAGCAGTTGTTAATGTGTGGATATATAGGGTGTCCCATTCCACTCTTTACAAAATGTTACAGTTTTCTCAGCAGGTCAAAATAATGGGAAAATTTCATAGGAGCAACTGTCAACAAATGCTTTGGTTCGGAATAGAATCAATTACTTTCCAATATTTCTTCCAAACAGTTCATAACATTTTCCAAGTTGTCACAAGATTTGACTAATTCGATGGTTACCATAGTTCATCTATTCGATATATTTCAATCAGTAGCTCAGATATAGGTATTAGAGGTACATTACCTCCCTTATCTATGGGAATTTGTTAAATTTGAACCAAAAATTGAATAGCATAAGGCTTGCCTTACAAATAAGGAACCCTTATTAAGAGTTGACATTGCACACCGTTTTCAATATGAATGCACTTGAAAGCTGGAGGTAGAGGTTTTCAAAAATTGTAAAAATAGGTGTAACTAACGATATAACATTCGAGCTACTATCTAGAAAACAAAAAATTAAGAAAATTCCGAAAATCGATCATTTTGGACATACAATATTATAGCTTTTCTAAAAATGGAAGTAGTAAATTTGGGCACTGTTTTAGACTCGTGCCAAATTAAAAAATGAGTTTATCTAGACCGTAAACACAACTTCATAAGGTAGGTATTCTGTTTCTTCAACATTTTCGTAACGCTGTAGCTACACCTTGTTACTTTCAAGTGCATTCTTCACAAAATAGGCCCACAATATCAAATTGCATATCAAAATTTGAGCAAGATGAATATTAATTGGATTCTGTTAAATTTATGTACACTTTAAAGATAAGCGAAATTAGGTACACCAACTGCTCTATATCCATGCCACTGGCTGAGGTATTTCTAATAGGTATACAGATAACGTTGGAGATGAATTTAAGCAAACTCAGTATCGAGTAACGAACGTTGAGGGGCTTTTTGAGAGAAATAGTGGATAATAATCAACTTGATTCAGTTTTATGGGAACTTTTCTCACTATTTTAGTTTCACGAATAATCGCAGTTATTTTGTAAAAAGGGAAATGGGACAGTCTGTGTAACATTTATGGAACGTATTTGTATTGGTTTGTGTGTTAAAATAATCCGATTTAGTATATGCTATAAATGTAACTTAGCCATCTAAGGACTTAAAGCCGGCCATTGTGGTGATATAGTTTCTGTGTAAATTTTGTGATAATACCACTATCAAACCATACATGGTAGTAGCTTATTTGTTTAGCAGTGTTTGGTATACATACATAGATAATGCCATGTAATATATTATAAAACTTATCAATAGCTTAATTTGGATCCTTAAAATCAGTGTAGTGTAACACTTCTGAAAATGTAAAGAGTTGGTCTTCCTATAATTATAAAATACTTTATTAAAACCATTTAATAAATTAGTCTTTACAATAGGTTTAATAGGGTTCCAAATTAATAGCGCATCATGATAACTATTGATCTTTGTTTATGTGTTAATGATCTAGTAGCTTCAACTTCTGGTTTAGCTGATACTAGATCTGATGTTTTGTTTTGATGGTTCAGGATATCACTCGAGTATTTGATATCTAAAAAATATAATGGTGGCCGAATATGTTACATTAATTTTTCCCCTTTCCAAAATTAAATTACTATCCATTTATCACTTACTATGATGAACACTTTTTCAAAATATCCTGGATTATTTCCAATAGATTCTAAATAATTCTAGTAAACTTCATTAATAAACACAATTAGTTATTATATCTCGCTAAAAAAATTATTTTAACGCAAACGCTTTCAATGTTAGCATCTTATTTAATAACAGTAACTTTCAATCTTTGTATACAACTAGTAAAGCCCCATACCCTCTACACGCTTTTGAAATGATGGCATTTCTATCCCATCTAAAAATATTATAGTTATTAACAAATTGTTTCTTATCGTATACATTCACCACGATCTAGTCAAGTATCGGCCAATGCTATACAATTGCATTAATTTACTGACGCTGTGATAAAATTAGAAAAACTAAGAATTCAATAGAACGTTCTAGAAGGTTCGTTGTACCCAGATAAATGATATAATCAGAAACGGCTCATTACTTCAATAGATGCCTAAATAAATTCAAGGTCGAGTTATGGCATTGGGATTTATTACTTCGGAATTATGACTAATTTCCTTCTTTACTTCTCCTTAGTGTTGGGGAATGTCTCCTTTCTTATATAAATAACACATTAAATCCTTTCTATCCATAGTTTTGCTAAGAATCTTATCTTGTAAGTAGCTGTTATAAATAACCATCAATATAAACATTTGTTATTGGGTTACTGTAAAACGCGTACTTAAGCGAATACGTGTAAATAAATAGCTGTGATTTAGTGAATTTACATAAAAATTTTGAAACAACTGACTAGTTTTATTAGATTAGTGTCTAGTGTCAGATTTCAAATTGAAAGTGTGAACTTGTGGGCAGTTAATAATTAAAAGCTGGTGTTATTTTTTTGTACATGTCAGTAATATGAAGCGACGAAAAAAAGGATGCAGGACAAAATAAATATCAATCAAGAAGAAATGAATTGCAATCAAACTGAATTACAAGAATTCCAATAAGAAGGAAATTTCATAAAAATTAAAACAGGAGACAAAATGCATAAATTCGAACCAAAATAAGTCACAAGAGGAAACTAAATCAAATCAATGCATTAAAAAAATTTAAACTAAGTCAAATTAAATTAAAACATAATGTAACAAAAGAATAAAGAATAAATGAGATGTCAACAAAGTATGAGGAGGTAACTAAATATGAAGTGTGATGAACTACATCAATAGTTTATATTCCTGGCCGTAAATAAATAAGTTACCATACCTAAGAACGAGTCCCCTGTATATCATTTACAAGCAATAGCAATCAATGTACAGCAGATCCCTTATTTGTCTGTTGCTAACTATAGCAAGGCCAGTCATAGAGGACACGTAAAAGAACCCACACATAACGCAAAGGCATATTGGGCCATTTATTATAAACAATTGTGGCAGATAAAAAAATCTAATAGGATAACCATTAGAGAAAAGGCGATTGCCTTAATAACAGGCTCTACATGCAAATGTTTTGGACATTCTGGAAGACATATCAGGAGATTTACTGTATATTTTCGATTATTTGGTTTCAAATATAGATATGCAATATGATGACAAAAAACTGCAACAGATCCATTCTACCCAATTAAGGATTTGAGTGTAGAAAATTAGAGAAAATCCCCAAGCATTTGGAACTTAAATTGCACGGCTAGGGAGATTAGTATATCCTACAGGTCTAGAAAGCTTTATTGAACAAATTGGGGAGTAATCATTTGTGGGCGACCTTTGGAATTTCAAAACACAACAGGCACGTCCAAATGACCTTGGTAGCATATTGGCTTATGCAATGGCATTTGAAGCGGCCAAACAAGCATCGAAGTACCACGCTCGTATACGTCCCATTAAGGAAGACAACTCTGGTTGTGAGAGATTGGAAGAAACGGTTTAGGAATAACTAAAGCACAAAGACAAACAAGACGAAAAGCATAGTTCTGGAAGTGCGGTAAATGGGTACTTATACAAAGAAATTTCCCAGAAGCTATGATCAGTTCTGCTGATAATACAGGGCATCAGTAAACTAGAAACGATTTCTGCCAACCATGTCTCAGAAGTCACAATCCAATTGGCATTATTAAAACATAAACCGCATTGTCTTTACATTTATGGAACAATCGCAAGGAAGAGTTGCAAAATGCTGCTGGTTACGTGAGCAACGAAGAGGAAAGTGAAGTCAGACATAGTTAGGAATGAAATATTACTGGATTCACAACTGCAATTACATAAAGCCACAGGAAACCATGGAACCGTTTATGGTGACATTACTATAGATATTGAGATCGGTTGTAGGATGTGTACCCATCGCGTGACAGTAGCTGACATTGAAGAACCTATTGTATTGGGTATGGATATAATGTCTGACTTTGGCTTCATCTTAGACTTGAAAAATTACATCATACGAGTTGATGTCCAAGAGATAGCCATTAACCAAGGAGATGACAATAAAGATAACGATAATGTCAGCTGAAGAGGTGACGTTACCGCAAAGAAGCAAACCAATAGTTAGGCGCTAACAGGATGATGACTTCAGCGCTAAATGCATAGGAATCCTAGAAATCAGTAACATATATATTAACCGTACCACTGTACCTTGAAGAGTGTTGACTGAGGCTAAGAAAACGACACCCGTTCGCTTCATGGATATTAATACCTTCCGGTTTACTGTAAAGAAGGGCACCTAATTTGTAACGTGCACACCTATCTTATATGTGGTACAATGAACAAATACCAGTCAGAAGGTTCTCCCTGTAAGGAATTTATATAAGCTATGTGCTAGACTCAAATCCTTAGACAAAAGGATAAAGTCAGTCAATTATCCAACGATGTATCGGCATATTTGCTACTGTAAACGCTTGAAACGAAAAACCAACATTGTAACGGACAAACTAAATACTCAAGATGCTCTCCAATTCGTCAACAACCAAGGAGGCTACCTGTATCCAAACAAGAAGCCAAGAGAAGATAACCAAGGATATGGGTATCGCTAGTTGTACTTGTTAGGAAGGTAATTGGTACCACTAGATTCTGTGTTGATTATAGTCGCTTAAATTATGTGACCAAAAAGGACAGCTACAATCTATCTAGAATTGGCGACAGTTTTAGTACGCTTCCCGGCTTAGACATGAAAAGTGGATATTGGCAAATACAGCATTTTATATTGTTTCTGATCTTTAGTAGTTTAAAATCATGCTTTTTGGCTTGTGGAATACGCCTTGACGAACGTGTTTAGTAAACTTGCATAATATCATAATTAGAGGAAATTCCTTTGATAAAAACCTGAAAACTCGTGAGGAGGTGTCTCAAAAACTGTGGGGTGCACATCTACAGCTTAGTGTGAAAAAGTGCAACTTGCTTCAAAACGAAGTGAAATACTTGAATCATGTGGTTTCTGAAGCAAGTGTGGCAGCTAACCCAGAGAAAATTCAGTTCATAGCAGAGTGGCCACAAACAAAAGATAAACAGGAATTACGAAGTTTCTTGTGGTAATGCATTTCCTATTGTCGATTTGCAAATAGATTTGTGGAAATCGTAGAACCCATTATAAAACTTACTGAAGAAGCTCAATCGTATTTTTGGAACAATAGTTGCCGATAGCCATTTGAAACGCCTGAATGGACGCTAGTGTTTGTATATGTATTCAGGTATTGTACAATTGATGAAACATTTGTCTTAGTTACAGATGACTAGCCACGTCGGCATCAGTGCACCGTTGTCGCAAATTTAAGACGATCTAGAACGAGTAATTAGATATTTTAACAAAGTGTCGCCTAAATCTCAAAGTAACTGTTAAGTTACACGCAAAGAATTACTAATGACGATAAAGGCGGTTGAACATTTTTACTAATATCTGTATGGACAAAATTTCTTAGTGAGAATTGACCATGTAGCCTTGAAATGACTACTACAGTATATGACTTCGGAGGGCCAAATAACGAGATGGATTAAACAATTACCATAATGTGACTATGAAGTTGAGCATCGTACTGAAAGAAATCGAGATCCTGACGCTTTTCAAGGCGATCTTTCCAAAATATTGCAAGCTTTGCACACTATTGTAGTCAAATGTTGAAGGGCTGTTCATAAGCTGCACTATTCTAATCAACGATGATTGGAAACCAGATAATGTCAAGCGAGATCAAGAAAGCGACCCAAATTCGAAGTTGTTATTAAAATGAAATAATGAAGGTCAAAGATATGGTTAGCAAGAAGTGTTGCCATTTACTTTCGCTATTAAAGCATATTGGTTTCAATAGGATTCCCTTAAAGATCAGGAGGGCCTTTTTAAACCCTTTTTACAACAAGTATGTTAGTACAGCTAATTGTAATCTTAAGCAATTTAATGTAAAAGGAGCGCTAACTATTACACGTCTAGCTTCGCTGGCTGCTCAAGCTATATTAAAAATCTTATGATATATTCTTTAATTTCATACTAAACAAGGTATATTGTGGAATAAATGACAGTACATACAAAATTGGTAGTACTATCGAGAGGAAAAGGTTCCTGAAAGGTAAGCTTAAGTTTTAAAATAAAAATGTGGAAACTAATATATAATTTATATAGGTATTTTCATAGAACAAACTAATTGAAACTACATAGAAATTTTATCAAATACATCTTTCTGTCCAAATATCTATAAGTTATCTAATAGTGTGTCAGATTTAGTAGTTTATGTTAGTTTGTTCTACATGCATTCCCACAAATCACAATGGGTTAAATGGCGATTTATTGTTCAAATTTATATAACTTCGAAATTAATTGTTGCGTAAGTGTAAAATCTGATATTCATACTACAAAATAATAATGTTACAAAATCTCTTAGCTAAGGGAGTTTTGACGGCACGTTCAAAGGGCCGCGAATCTATACCAGTGTATTGTATGATTACTGAAGCGAATTTATAAAGCCAATTTTTATTGAAAAATACGTATTAGACAATTTAATTATCATTTGAATTTATATTAGTTTAAAATACTTGGCTCACTTTTTGTTTCGCTATTTAATAGTCAATTAAAGAAACAAAGTATTGCAAATGATTTTTAGTAACTTTATTTGTGTTTTTTATTGTGTATTGCAGCAAACGTGGGGATTATCTTGTGGTTGGTGAGGATTAAAGAATTTACAAAGCCAGTAAGAAAAACAAATTTCAATAGTTCAATTCATATTCAATGCGGTTTTTGATTTGTTTAATTTATATTAAATCTGGTGTTTCGACAAATGAATCCATAAGGTATATAAATTGTAGTAAAGAAATCTTCCCCAAAAGCAATGTTGATTATTGCAGGTTTATTAGATGTAGTAGACAAGAAAAACAATTCAGTTAATGAAGTTTAATAAAATAATATAATATAGTCTCCTAACGTTTTCTTGTAAGCAATTGTTTTAACAGTAAAGACATTTTCATGGAGTGAAACAATTTTATAAAAGATTCAAATAATTGTAGCTCTGGTAGTATATACCCTGGATAGTCTTTTATAATCTAAAATAAAGTGAATAAATTAAAATTACGTAAAAACATAATATAATATAAAATAATTAGTCAATTAGGTTTAAAGAACGTTTTAAAGTAGTTAAAATTTTGTCAAGAAATAAATCTTTAATTAACTAAAATGCATCCAAGTTTAAAAATATAAAATATATAAATATGTTAAAATAAACTGAGGATGCAAAATTTAAAAAAATTATAGGTTATAAAAAGTTAAAAATGAATAAATAATAAATTAAATACAAACTAATATATCTAAAAAATAATTTAATAACTTAAATTTGAAATACAGACCTAGCTTGTTTAATCGGAACACAAAAACACTTGATAGAGTATTCTAGCTGAGTTCGTTAATAGAGGGATAGTTCTTAAGAGATTTGGATTTAAATTTGGTTTAGATAATTTGTACATATAAATAATTTTTAATTTTAGCTTGCCTGCTTTGTTTTTGTGGTAAGTTCATTTTGTTAATTTTAATTAGAGTAGGTTAACGAAGAATATAATTTTTATTTAATAATAAAAATTAAACTGACAATGAACAGAATTTATAAAAAGGCCGTCTTTATTATTAATGAACACTTTTTAAAATAAAAGTTAATCAAATAAGTTAATAGTAGGTATAGTAATTCTAAAAATTATAAACCAATCTGGGTTAGGAGGTTAAAGTAGCAATTGGAAAAAACTAATTAACATTATAGTAATTAAAACTTTGTCAAAAGACATAAGAATTTGAAAAACTAAAGTAAGGTATTATAACTGTGTTGTGTTACGAAGTGGTGATGAAGCTTTAATGATTTTGCAGTTGTTTCATTTGATTAACTTGATCTGTGATTGTACAAGGTTTTGTCATTTAATTTAAATAAGTATATAATGTGTTAAAGTTACTTATGTCGGAAGTTCTTAGAAGGTGGCATCTGTCAAGTGTGCGGTCTGGAATAGTTTAGAAATTCCCGGGATCATGTCATTCAGAAGATTGTAATTTTTGTTGTCAGAATTTATGAAGTTATTCATGTACTCAACCTGTATATTTGTATAGAGGTTGTTTGTTTGAAAAAGAAACTGGTTTTTACATTCATCTTTGGGTTTGTATGAATAATTGTGATTAATTAGATGTTCACTAAACGCTGAAGGGACTGTTGTTTTGCGTTTAGCACCATCTCTTGGGTGCTCTTTGAAGCGCACACATAGGCTTCTGTTTGCTCGTCCTATATAGTATGTTAGTACCTTTCCTTAAGGTGGGGGAATATGTTCCCCTGTTGGTTATGGGAACTGTAATATTAGTATGAGCGCCAGAAATATTATTTGTGGTGAAATTATTGTTAAAACTAATCGATATTCTACTTATTTTAAATAATTTAGCAATTCTATATAACAAAATACCGAAAAGGGTAAGCTTTGTATGTCGATGGCCTCTTGAATATTGTTCACCAAAGTTGTATTATTAGCAAGCGTAAGTTTAGATTTAAATGTGTGAAAAACATTCGTAATAAATTTTTTACGGTATTGATTTAATTCAGAAATTTGCATAAAAAAGTTTTCTCCTCCATTTACCACAATAAACCTTGAAAGCTTTCAATTTTTATGGCTAATTCATCACCTGCAATATCACTTTCAAAATATGTCGTAGTATCTTTGCACTTTTCTCCATCTTTTTCATTTCCAACAGCTTATCTAAAATAAATTTTTGAGCAATTTCACAGCTATGATAAAATACTTTCAACAATTACAATGAATCTTTTACTTCGGAATTTTTCTCTTGCTTCAGTTATTGGACTACCTTCTCCTTCGGAACCAAATATCGTTTTTTCCATCTTGCTATCTGCTCATCATCAACGAAGGTAGTTTCTACTGGATCGTCAAACCTAGAAGCTAACCCAGAAGTAACTTCATTGTCTTTGTAAAGCCTGGTACTGTGACAGCCTTTGAGGAAATGTCTAGTGCTTTGTTGCAGGGCCATGTCAAGATCTAATTGCATGCTTTTCTGCTGCGATAGTTTCCTAACTTTATTAATTCGACTTGAAATTTGATACCAATTTCATTGTTTAAACTCATTGCCTTAGAAAACGCATTTCCATCAAGATTAGACATCCCAGAAATTTGCTTAGTGCCCTGTGATCATTGGGTACGTAATTGAACAAAACCTTTATATAATTAATTCTGTTCTCCCATAGTATACCCGATGGCCCATTTACAACTACAGTATTCACACAAGAAGTAAATATGATGTCAATGTAATTGTTCAAAGAAAGACAATGCTGTGTAGCTTATTGCTCTACAGTATCACATAAAATGAGGTTAAGGGAATGACAATTGCGTGATATGGAAATTACCTTGGGCTTCTTGCCTAGTATCCTTTCGTGTTATTCTTGTTATCGTACTCTTGACTATGGAAACATTTAAAAGGGGTATCCCTATATATTTTATATTGCCAAGCAGTACTTGTGACATTTATAGGAAGGTACAAATCCCATAGGTTGCTTCATTCTTGATTGAATTGTTGAGGATATATTCACTATTTGAAACACTAACGTTACTTGCTTCTGATGACCTATACCTTAAGTGTATTCCAATATGATTTGGTAGTAAGGTAGTTGCTAAAATATTCAAATTTCTAAAGCTGCCACCAGCTACTCCTTAGCAAACTCCTCGATACAAATGTGTAGCACCTTTCTCCGGGCGGGAAGCAGGTAATATACCATATTATTTGCGAACTATAGCTACGTAGTTCACGAATAATAAGTAGTAGATACGTACTAATCTTCGGCAATAAGGAAAACATGTTGAATTCCCGAAACATAAATGTGTAAATATACAACTGCTACAAAACATAAGAATTCTCAGGTATCTTGCTAAAATTGTCGGCTTAACCACATTATTTCAATCAAACTTACTTTACCTAAATCGATTCGCTTCTTTAGAATGCCCTAAAATATACTTACTATTAATTTTAATATTGAAGGAGCTTTTATTTACAATTTATATAGAGGAATGTTTGACGCGAGTTTAATGGAGTTCAGATAAATATGCATGACTCTTTTTATTCACCTTATAACGTGACAGCTACTGAACATATTTGCGCTTTTTTTAAGTTACCTTGTGAAGTAACAATTAACCGTTTAATAAAATTCAATGTGCTAACACTTCAAATTCAACTTTTCACCCTATTTTTGTTATAAGCAACTATTATAAATAAATAAACCACTTCATTAAAATATAAAAACTGTTTAAATTACAAAAATACTTATCATTAATTTATCAAAAGATATTCTTGTGTAAAAAACAAATTTTGTTAAATTAGATAATAACAGTCAAACATTATTTAAACAAGTAGTATCAGATTCCATAAGAAACACTATAAAAATGTATTATTCCAAAAATTTAATACTAAATACAGATATTGCAGACAAACACATGCCCGTTAACGCGAGTTCGCCGAATTCCCAGAAAAGGCACGTTCAATTTTACAACTATCATAGTTCAAAGGAAAATAGACTTTATATTATTAATTAGTCAATAAGCAAAGGTTGCATTGCATTTAAACATACCTTTTGTAACACATAAATGAATTATGTTGATAATCACATAAGGTAATTGTTTAAATAACTGAAATATTCAAACATGTAGTTTTAGAAAATTTAGAAATCCGAATTTTAATTAATTACATATAATTAGTAGACCCCGCCTATTTCAAAAAACGGAAACTTAATTTTAAAATTAGTTTATTGTTACTCCCACTGCAGAATGAAATAGAAAACGACAAAGGGGGTAAACCACTAAAAATCATAAAAAAGCAGGTTTTCGAAAAAGCAGAATCAGAGAGGCTATTCTACGATTGTCTAACTGACTGGAACTCTATTGAGATTAAAATATACAATATCAATTTATTGCTAAGTATAAACAATACTCTGATCAGTAGTAAAAAAGGACAAAATGCTGTTTACACATACTCTTGCTAAAGAGTCAGTCAAATTTGGAACCCAGTTTCCACACACTGCATTGCTACATGTAAACAACGCTAACTGGACTTGCGGAAGTGAACTTTCCTGATTAAGCACAAATTTGTGACGTTTACTGATGTGTTTTGAAAACCACTCTCAAACGTAATCTGTACCGTTCTGAAATTTAAAAGTTCCCTGGTATGCACCCTAACTTAAATTATGCCAACAGTAGGAATTTGCACTAGGTACAAACAAAACACTCAAAGTACATAAAAATAATTAAAACACTGATACAAATACCAGCACTGTTTGTGTTATAATCTTGTTTAACAAATGATTTAATAAAAGATTACCCTAAAACGACATATTGTACACCGGACGGTGTACCGAAAAGTTGAGTCAACAGTGTTAAAAGCACGCTTGCGTATATTTCATAAGTCGACATAGGATACGATCTATCAAAGATTATAAACCCGCTCTTTACGTCAGCTGATTTACTTTATGTCAACAATAAAATATAACACGCACCAATTTTTGTAAATATAAACACTATTAGTTTGTAGTTGTAAATTTTTCCATAAAATTCTTTTACCTATGTTTATTAGATGAATATGCTTAATAAATATCAGTTGATTTAAAGCAAAATGCAAATAAAAATTCTGAATTTTTGGTAGCAGAAAAAAGTATCAAGTTTAAACAATAAGAACAAAATCAGTAAATCACTGAATAAAGCGCAATGAGCATTAAAATATTGAAGCTCTTTTCAATAAATAATTAAAAGCAAGATAAACATAGTTGCAAACAAATATTGTAGCGAGCATTTTCACCGTGAATTTTTATCTATATTATAACTTACATAATTCTAAATAATTTTTAAAGAAACACCCTAAGCAACATATATAATTGATGCGAGCTAGGCGAAACTCCGAAGGTCCCCCCCCCTCGCCGGTACCGAAGTCAAGTTGAGCGTTTCAGCTTTTCTTGCGGCTTCTAGAAACGGTCAGCAGCGCCTAGTAGAAAGCATAAGTCAGCGATTGCATTGTTTATCCTACGGACTGGTAGCTGGGCTACTTGTTTGATTTAATTCTGAGGCCTAATTCATATCAGCCAAGTGAAAGTTTATTTTTATTTATCCATTGGAACAGTTTTGATTAATTTTGCACATTTAAAAAACTTGAAATCTTATTATATATACATAATGTTATTTCAATTTGTAATTCAATTTACAGTTTAAAATTTTGTCTTGTAAATATCACGGAAGATTTTTGATTTTGTTTTAAATAATTTAACTGCTTTGCGGCGTTAGATAGTTGAATCTATATATTTCCTTATTTCCATTTTTACTGGATTTCAGTGTACGGTCTTTATGATTAAACATCCTACATTCTTTTCAAATTCAGCAAAGAACCTACCGTATCATTGACTATTTATTGTTACCCGGCCCCCACAATAGTGACATCCTAGGCAAAAGCCGCCGAACTCGACGTCACGTTACGGATCCTGTGTAAATGTACGTCATATACACCCCTAATATCGGTACTAATGCTTTGATGTATCTAATTTGCAACAATTCAATCGCAGTACGTAAATAAGTAAACAAAATGTACCTAAATATACATTTAGTAGGAAAACTTTGAAGAAAATTTCTATATTCCACATTAATCTCGTAACAATGTGACCTTAAGGTTTTATTTAATTACGTTGCAGGGAAAATTTATTTATATTTTGCTTATCCAGGTAGTCGCGTAAGGGTAAGCTTCTTCCTTTATAGCACTCGGTAGAAGGCGAACTTTATCGTTCGTACCTTGATAGATTAGTTTATAAATAACAAGGCAATAAACCTTCATATTGTTCGAACAAAAATTACAGGGTAAAAATATATACAAAATAATAATGAAGCGTTCAAAATAATCATGCAAGTATTCTATAGGCATCTAATACTAAAACAAATATATACAAAGTGAACTGA
Source organism: Phrixothrix hirtus (assembly GCA_024586415.1). Lineage (NCBI taxonomy): Eukaryota > Metazoa > Arthropoda > Insecta > Coleoptera > Phengodidae > Phrixothrix > Phrixothrix hirtus. The sequence goes on along the minus strand of JAHWXV010360912.1, from coordinate 11,331 downwards.
ATGAAACGATATGATTGTTTAACCATTGTTTGCGTCTACAACAACGATAATTGAGCATTAAATCTTACTTCGCAAAGTACAATTAATAAATGCATTTAATTGTTACTGATGGCAATTAGTTTGTTTCGGCTAGTGTTAATTTCAACAACAGACGGATGATACTACTGGACTAGTATCAATGAAATTAATTGGCACTTCTCGTGAGACGGCTGGCTGTCAACGGTAATTATTTTCTAGAGGCCCTAGACAAATGATAGAATGCTTTTGGAAGTTATCTAATATCGTATCTTTTATCAATGTTTCTTACATTGGAACACAACGGATTTACAATCGTCCTAACGATTTCTGTACTCCTGTTACATTTTCCTTTTGCTGTCTGAATACTTCGTAACGATAGATTTTGTGGCACGAGCAACTGAAGCGTGCGTTCACAAATCCTTTATGCCGATCTATCAGAATCCTTCGCTGAGTACCACGGTAAACTGCGGTAGCAAAACTAAGACGGGACACGCACAATATATAACGGTGACTTATAGGATACTCAGCTATCTTTTGGCACAAGGAACTGATTAACAGAAGGGTCATGAATATCTTTCATCGAAGGAGCTCGTCGTCCTAGCAACATTATATATATATATATATATATATATATTATGTTATATATATATACTTATATATAATAATAATTATATATATATATATATATATATATAAATAATTATACTAGAATATTAAAGAGCGTTATTAGAAACGCAAAATTTAATTATTACTTTTCCGAAACTAATAATGCTTCAAATCAAATGAAAAAACTTGGAATATAGTAAATTCGATTACAGGTAGAACTAATAAAGCTAAAAACGAGGTAAATATTACCGCAGATAAATTTAATAATTATTTTCTGTTATTAGCTAGAGAATTGACAACTAAAATAACAATTTCTTCGAAAGCTCAATGTTATAGAAACGAAACATGGAATCACAAACATTTTTACATTTATCCCATTGATATATCAGAGGTGTCGAAGATAATTAAAGACTTAAGAAAAAAAAATTTGCAGGAAATGTTACTCTGCAATATCTACCAGATCAAGCATTACATATCATTACTGATTTAATTAATCTATCTTTCAGTGCAGGTGCATTTCCTGAGTATTTGAAAATTTGTTTGTAACTATAGACCTATCTCACTTCAATCTTCTCTTTCAAAAATAATAGAAAAACTTTTTTATCGGCGCATGATTTCATTTATCTACAATTACCATATGCTTAATAATTTTCAATTTGGATTTTTTAAAAATAAATGTATAAATGATGCCATTTTCAACTTCCTTTCTTTCACTTACAGCAGCATTAATGAAAGGAACTTTAACTTAAATTTATTTTGTGACCTATCCAAAGCCTTCGATTGTGTTGACCATGAACTGTTGTTAGACAAACTTAGTGACTATGGATTCCGTGGTACATCATGCAACTGGATAAAGTCATATTTATGAAATCGTAAACAACACGTGGAAATAAAAACTAATAACTGTTCAACTCGCTCTAAGCGAACAGATGTTATCTGTGGAGTAGCTCAAGGTAGCGTGTTAGGCCCGCTCCCACTTCTACTTTATATAAATGATATAATATCATTTTCAAAGGGAAACGTTACCCTTTTTGCGGATAATACATCTATTTTCTGGTTACAACATTATCCTCTTTCACTTAATAATCTTGTTTAGGCAGACATGCCCAATATAAATAAATGGATTGCGAACAATAGATTAGTACTTAATTTAGCTAAAACAAAGCTAATGACGTTTGGACCAAAATAACATAATTTTTTAACTTTAATATCGATAATGCAATTATAGAATTTACTAATTGTATAAAGTGTCTTGGAGTTATAATTGATAGTAACTTGAAATGGACAGACCACATCGAATATATTAGACCAAAGTTGGCAACAGTTTGTTTTATGTTAAAAGTATTATCTACAGAACTTGACACGGCCATATGTAAACAAGTATACTACGTGTTATTTGAACCATTATTAAGACATGGACTACCCTTTTGGGGCCAAGCAGGCACCTGTGATTTTCTAACCATATTCCGGATTCCACAAAGGGCAATCCGAAATATATTTAAAGTCAATTCTAGAGAACCTTATAAGCCATTATTTTTGGAAGACAATATAATGACTTTGGAATGTTTGTACATTTACGAATCATGTTTACTAATAATTAGAAATAATTACATTAGAACTAAACGAAGGGACATTTACTATTATAATACTAGGAATTGTTTAGATTTTAACCTTATGCGACCAAATGCCGAATTAATAAAGAAGTCAATTGTTTACAATCATTTTAAAATTTTTAATAAACTTCGTGAAGAAATTAAACACAGTGACTCATTAAAATCATTTAAAAAGGAATTAAAAACATTTTATTTGATCATGCATTTTATAATCCGAATGGATTTTTTGAATATCAATTTTGAAGTCTTCCCTAACATAACAATGTTCAAATATAATTGCTAAAATATTAATTATCTATTTTTGTTTTTATTATAAATGACTATTAGCTTGTCACCGTCTCACCTTTGACCTTTAATTGTTCTGCATAAATTTTAGTATGTACAAATGAGTACGGCCGGTATATAGGTATTTACGATTTCGTTTGGGTCAAATGTGTATATAATTGGGATATTTAATAATCGAAATTTCGTTTTGGATATTTTTGTATATGTAAATTAGTAAATAATTCCTTTTCTTACATTACTATTTCAGGAATGAAGGTTGATGCTAATTAATAAACCTAATTCCGGAATTCATTAAATATAGTTTGTTTATCCTATAGGTGTTGCCGTCTAGTGACAGAAATTGGGAATATAAAATCGTTTTAAAATTTCGTTGTGGTTAAAATACCTTTTTCTTATCTGGCACTTGTGCTTCGACTTTGTTAAGATATAAACATATGGTGCGAGGTGTCAAGTATTGTTTATTGCTGTAATGTAAAAACAAGCGTTGCTCATTTTATTACAACGGTAAGAGCTAGTTAGTTTCTTAGTATCCAGTGAATTAATTCGTTTCGGTCTATTCTTTTTTAGCTTGACCGGTATCTTGACTGGTAGGGTATATTTCTTGGTCCGCGATCGTTGCGTTCACATGAACGATCATAATTAACTAAACACAAAAAAGGATAATGTGCCGATTGGCGTTCTATTAAATTCTGGATACGTATGGGATGCTGACCGATGTATGAAAATCTTAATGTGGTACAAAATCTTAATGTATATCATTTCTTATAAGCTGCGAGGGCGATGTTTTCAACTTGTCCGATAGTTGCAAGTTCTGGTGAAGACATGTGTCCGTACCGATAAGCATCAATAGCATGTTTAGTTTCTTGTGCTGTTCAAATTAAGTTTAAATTTCACATTATGTATCAATCAACGTTTTCTGCCTTCTTAAACTAATTATATTCTAAATGTAAAATAATTGCGCCGCTTTGTTTTGATTACTATATTTAATTTTTGAGTCACTTAAATGAAAATTTAACAGCTTCTCAATGATTGCAAAATAAGAATACAAACTTACTTTACTTTTCGGTTTTAAAATATATAGATAGTAAATTCTTTGGTTATATACGTGGTACATTCGACAACTTTATGCAGCATAGGTAAAATATTTCTCTACAGTAAAGATATAAGATGCTTGCTAGTTTTTTACATTTAATACGTAGCTCAAAATGTTTTACTTTTAACTAGTTTTCTTTGGATACCGCTTTTACATAATTGAATAGCGTATACTTTTGCGTATTTCTTTTGTTTAACTCGTTTTCATAACATACTCACTTTACAGCTTAAGCAGTACTTGTAAATTAAATTGACGCTGTTATTATAATAACTCCTTTGATAAACATTTAGCACTTTTTTAACTCTTTAAATTTACTTTTATTTTAACGTATCTTATCTTGTTATGCAATTAGATAGATTGTTCTAGTCTAACTAATTTATATGCTGATGCTAAACTATTTAGAATTGAGTTAACGTTGTACTGCACTCGCTATATACGAGGTACCGTCGAATAATTCCATGTTAGCTTTTATCTATAAAAAGCACTTCAGATATCCTGTCAATGCGTCCCGAACCAGGACATAAATTCTCTATCATTATTTACTTTGGTTTTTTTATCTGTTGATAATTAGTGTTATTGAAACTTGTGAATAATATTCTAGGTACTTGAATAAATACCTAATTACTTGTTAAGTTATTTTGTTGTAATTTCACCGAACCCCCTTTTTTCCTAATTTACTTTACTTTGGGTTTTCTTAGGTCTGCTGTTCCAGACGCTGAGTTGCTGTTGTAAATAGATTTATGATAAGAGGACATCTTGTCATTCGGGTGTTCCTTGTAACTTTTAAAGTGAACGACTGGCGCCCTATTTTATCTTTACTTTACTTTGTTTTTATCTTAAGCCGACTTCGGCTTAATCCAAACCAAGAGCAGACCAACCGAGAAGTATTTTTTTTGGCAACCTTTTACCTACATCAATTACACCATACCCCGCCTACTCTACCACCTTGCTACTGAGCTAGAATTCGCGGCAAGCTATGTATGTACTTATTTGTTTTGTACAATCGTTTTAATATTAATTTTTACGTTAATGTTCTCCTTTGCTGTTTGTCTATTTACTTACATTTATTGATTTATACGCTCTTATTTATATCTCTGGCACACATGTGTAGCTATATTTTATATTTTGTTTTATATTATATTATAATTCGTCGTCATGTATATGATAAAGAAATATATTTATATATCTATCTATCTAGCAAGACACGGTTGGTGAAGACGATAACATTGACAACCTTCCAAGTGTAAACTAAGTTTGTAGGCTCGATTATGCATTTTAAATTAAATGTTAATTTACTAGGCAAAACCTGGCCATGAGTGTGCAACTCGATACCTCCGATTCATCAGTTGAAATCGAAGTGTCTTAAGCGATGAACGATGAACCTCCTGGCAGGCGGTATGCCAAGGTAATCAAACTTCTTTACACCTATATCTGATGCTTAAATATTTGTAGCCACAGTTATCGTATGACTCCGTCCACTTTTTCATGAGAACGAAGTCGCACCTTCCTGTGGCTCCTCCTACTGACGGAGGTTTAGAATCGCCTTAGGCCGCCCTGGACGGTTGCCGGCGTCTTCCTCGTTGGCTCCGAGCCCGGTGATGAGGGGGTTGGAGCTGTCCTGAAACAGTGTCTTAAGCATTCTTGAATAGCTGTTTGTATGCTAATTTAGGACACGGTATCTTTATTCCATTTGCGTAACTTATTTGCTATTTCTTTCTCGCGCTTAGCGATAATTTATTGCAATTATACTATTTTCCGTTTGGAAAAAATCGTCGAATATTTCTGCTGAACTAAATGAAGGACTACAACAGATTTTGTATAGATTTACTTAAAATAAAACCGCAATACACAATATTTATATTACTTTTAATGAAAATATAAGTACTTAAAGACAACATAATCTAGAGTTTTTGAATTTTTTGTATTCAGAAAAGAAATAGAACACCTACTCGGAAAAATGAAACACAATTCATGTATATATGGTTATAAGTATTTCATATAAACACCGGGTAATTCGTATTTAAACGCAAAAATTTCTAGGAGGTATTCCTTGACCTATTTTATTGCAAAAACGTCGTAGAGTAGGTACACTGTGTTTAAAATATAGAGAATCAAAACTGAGAAGGAATGAGAACTTCATAAATGTAGAAAGCATTTAGTGAAATCGGCGAAGTATTTTTGAATATACCACGGAACTGCGTATGCGTTATTATTTTAGGTTGTTTTAAAGGAGGATTAATACAGCACTATTATTTAAATAATAAGTATTGGCGGTTCATTTTCTAACCTTGTATTTCAGAAATTAATAAATCAAGTTGGATTAAACTACGTTTATTTTGATAACAGTTACATTTTGTATAAGTATGCTGAATTTCAAAATTATCTAAAGTCGCATTCGCTGGTAAATGTAAAATATGGTCTAAAAAATGTTTTTCATTGATATTTTTAAGAATGTCGAACTTTAAAAATTAATTTAACAAAAACCATTCATCCAAAGCGGCTAATACTTGTACATGTAATTGACTAGACATCATTATATAGTATTAACAAATCATAATGCTATCGGGTTATTAATAACGAAAGTACAATCAATAATTGCGAACGACTCGATTTCGCTCTGTTGTAGAGATATTCAAAATATTCCTTCTACTCATTATACAGGTAGAGAAACTAACGCGTAAGAAGAAAAGACCTACTTAAAAGAAAATTTGTGAAGACCTGTCGAGATAGAAAAGTTTATGCGAAAGGGCACTCGAGAAATATTGCGCGAGGGGTAACCGGGAGCGTAAACCAAAGCAACACTGTGGGCGGTAATTTGTTAAAACCAATTAACTTTTGTTGTTCAAATAATGTTAATACATCTTATAAAAAAGGAAATTTTCAATTTCTGTCATAAATAACGGATTGCGGCTAATTTACCTTTTTTTTAAAAAATAGAGAAACAGGTACTTCCTAAACTATAATATACACCGTCTCTTTCCCAAGGTTTGCGCTGTATACAGTTTCAATTTTGTTAAAATTTGTTCACCAATAACAAAGTTACAAACTTTTCAAGATAAGCATTCTGAGAACACCCCAAATTATTGCACTTTTTTGTAAGGAATGTATAACATTTACGAAATGACTTAAGAGGTAACAAAACGAAACATCTCAATTATACACAAAAGTTGGCCTAGGCGTTTTAGAATAAACTGGTTTGAAAGTGAACCGCCAATACTTATTATTTTAATAGTAGTATTACCGAGTACCGATATTTGAATTTGGAATTTCTGCTATATACCGATAAATACACATGCAATTAAGAATTTCGAAATAATTCAATTAAAATACAATTTCTTGAAAAAATTCCTCACCACAATGATTTTAAAATCAAAATCTATATATTTTTACAGGAACAATGGATTTCGCTGGTTTTTCAAATAATAGTCTTCCTATTTTGCACTATTTTTAAACAAAACTTAGTTAAATTGTTGACACATGTTGTACAAAATTTTCTGGGAGAAATGTCGTTGAATATATTTAAATTGCATATTAAGATGCACCCGCCGACTGTTTGGTTGTACACGAAGAAACCGTTCTATATCATTATAAATTGCTGTTTGACTAGTTAAAGTTGATTTTAAGGTTTCTTAGATGTTTAGTTTAAAAAGAAAACACCCATGAATTCAAATAATTCTACAAAAATTTATGGCTAGATTCTGAAGCATACTTGTTTTAAAAGTAGTTTGTTATTCTCAGACAAATTGGTTTGACAAAATTCTTTAGTATACAAACCTTATTGGAGTACCTATTTAAGGTAAATTATATGTTCTCCAATATTAAAATGTAGCATCATTTATAAACCAAGTTGAATACTATTTTACAAAGAATTTAGAACAAAATGTTCAACATTTATATTGCAAACATTTTATGAAAATGTAATCTGGCTGTCATAGACCGAAATTTATTCAACAGTATGTGTATATGTTTGAAGTATTTGTAAACAGAACCTACAATTTCATCAGAGGCAGATATATTAGTGGTGTTACTTTAGCTATATCTAGTTTTGTTACTTTTACATATTCATTTATGTGGAATTCTTATCACAAAAAATTTCATTCCATTAAACTGACTTATTAATTTTACTTACTCATTACAATATAGAGATGTAAGGTTTACTTCTGCAGAATCCCACTATCAGAATGTAGTCACTGAGGATCAATGTGTGTCAATAAAGGATTAAAAAGCGGATATGCTGACAAAAGATTTATTAGTGAAGTATTTAACTGAACTGAATTCTAGGATTTAGGAGTAATTAGAAGTTTTACATCAACATTAATCATGCAATATGATGTATCATATCGGTGATTTATTATTATAAAGGTCAAAGGACAATACACTGAAAATTTTCTAGTACTAAATTGCAATAGTTACCTACTTAAATGGCTAATATTTTATAATTAAATATCTGGTGTGAGACAACACACGATTTTCTCTTGTGTACATAGATACACAAATAAGCAAATGTCCACCAATGATTTAAATATTATTTGCGTATATGTTGGGAACAATAATTGGAACGGTCACCTATCCAAGTTTATGGACACACAAAATGCTATTTAACTTGAGAAACTTTCTCTGATAACTCGTTTCAATGTATCTTTTCCTGAAAACCGCTAGGTTCACGTAAAATAACATCAAATTCATACGAACCGAAGCAAGTTTAAAACAATTTTAATGGCGTTTTCAAGAAGATTGCAAAAGAACTAAAAATTGTTAAATAATTTGGCACTTCCGGCAACTAGATTTTAACTAAATTGTTACCAGTTTATGTACGGAAGATAGAAAACTTAAATATAGCTTCATTTTCATATGATGACTTGTTTTTGAGATATGATGTTCACAAGTTATACTCCAAACACTTCTGGTTACTCGATTTTCAAAAATTTGTTAGGGAAACTCCTTGGATAATATAAAAATAAATTAAGTAGCTAAGAAATATACTAAGTTTAAAACAATTGTAAGAGCCGATTTTAAGAAAATTGCCAAAACGAAGAAATCACAAAATATCTAAAAATGATAGAAATAAAGTGGTACTTCCGGTAATACGATTTTAACCAAATTCTTGGCTTTGCATATAATGGAGATTTGACCCCAAATATATATTTTCATTTAACTAGGGAATTTAGTTGCACAGTTATTTTATTGAGTTAACGGCGAAAGTAATTCCGGTTATTGGATTTATGGAAAATTTTCTGAGTAACCTAAAAGATTTTATATGAAGGGGGTCTTAAATTACAGCCGATTGCGAGAAAGCTTCGGAAACCTAAAAATCCGGAAAATATCTAAAAATGACAAATAAAGTGGTACTTTCGGTTATAATAAGTAGATAAGGATAGAGGGTTCTGTGACCGCATTCTGCTGCAACAATTCCCTTTTAATTGGATTTTAATTGTTTTTTAATGATGACTGCGCCATAATCGCCTTTTAATGAGCTTTCGCATTCAAATGTATATACAGCATGCGTCAAAATTTATATACAGTGTTCGTCAAAATAAACATATAGGTTACGTCAAAATAAATATACAGAGTGCGGAAAAAACGGCAGATTGAATAGAAATGGTGGATATAGTGCTTGCCGCCATCTAGGGATTCTAGGGGAAATCTGGGGACTCTTGGCGCGGAATCTAGGGAATTTCTCCGGATTTTGGCGGGAATATTTGAATTTTGGCAGAAATATTTGAATTTTAGCGACCATATTGGATTTTAACGGTCGCCATCTTTGATTTTATGGCGGGGATATTTGAATTTGGAGAAAATCTAGATATTTTTGCCAGCCATCCTTGATCTCTAGCGATTTTTCCGTATTATTGATGATGCATTACAAATTCGCGGACAAAATGTGGTATATGTGGATATTAATATATGACCATTCGGTATATTGATCTTTATAGTGGAACGCCATATATATTGTTCGTTGTTGATTTCCTGGAATTCCCGTGTAGTAAACAAGTATGACCTAAGGCTACATGCATACGTGACAAACTTGAAAATGAGGTTTTTTTGTAACAGTACCCTAGAACAATGGGAAAACCGGTTCTTCCACCTTGTACTTTCAATTTCTCGGAATTTCCGCGAGTGGAACGCCATGTATATTGTTCGTTGTCAATTTCCTGGAATTACCGTGTAGTAAACAAGTATCACCTAAGGCTACATGCATACGTGACAACACCTCGAAAATGAGTTCTTTGTAACAGTATTCTAGAACAATTGGGAAACCGGTTCTTCCACCTTGTACTTTCAATTTCTCAGAATTTCCATGGCCTAGTATACTGAAACATAACTACACCTTCATGAGGCCCATTTGGGTTCAATTTTAAACAAAGGAGTTTACGCACATTTGGCATTATTTTATTTGCAGTAATTAATTTTTATCTAAGATACTTTATCTTTTAGATCCATCGTAATCGAGCAAATGTTCTTAATAGATTTAAAGTAATTATTGAGCATTTGAGATTAGTTAAAATTTAAATAATATTTACATACCTTATTATAATAGTAAAAATTTTAATAATATTGGATTTCATATTAATTTCTGCTAGATATTCGTATTATTTGGAATTATTTGTAAGTATTACATTTATAGATATCCTAATTTATTATATAGCACATTTTAATAATTATTTACAAATTTAGATATTTAAAAATTATTAAAATAAGTCGCTATTTTCATTAACAAGTGTGACAATATACATCATATTACTCATTTGATAACTTTTATGTGACATTATTTTCGAGATCTAACATATTTCATAGACACGTAAATTGCGTTACGTAAACCCGCTTTCCGCACGTCCTAACCTGTATAAACTACCGATCTCACAGCTCTGCTACCATAAGATCGGACGCGGCGTAAGTTCGATTTCCTGCAATCCTCAGAGTGCTCGAATCTTCATATATTTACTACGATTGTTAAGTATTGAAACCTTATTTGCAATGGAAACACCATCAAAACGAATCCGTACTCAAAAACATGTAAGTTTATTAATAAATTTTTTAAATGTAATTAATATTAATATTTTTATTATTTGCAGATTAAATCTTATGACAATAAACCATATTCAAAGATTCTTGAATGTGAAGTTACCGATGAAGATCTTCGTGTTCTTAAACATCGAACGATATCATCTTATGATATCACAACTGATGGAAGTGTTCCTCAAATCAAGAGTAATCTTCTACTTAGCGAGATGATAATGCCGTTAAATAAATGCGGATCAAAGTAAGTTCATCTAGGCGTGGACTCCCTCAATGCATTTGAACCCAGTGTAAGAATTTCGAAAGACTCAACCCAACAAGGTATAAGTTTCTCCGAACAAACATTTCACGAATTAATGCAAAAGCTACCAACCATTATCAGTCAAGGTGTCGGCGAACAAACGAAATTAGCTGATTATATAGTAAAATCTATAGACAGCATCTACGGTTTCTTAACCGTATTTGTATCTCGATATACACCAAACAAGCTATACTAACTTGTTATCAATCACATATAAGTTAAGAGATAAACAGCTTTTAAATCATATTCATTCTAACTTTTCAAGCGAACGTTTGCATGCAATCAACAATAAAATTCATAGTCGACATTCAAGGTTTTAAGGCATCTAAAACCGAGTTCATACCTAAAGAACTAGCAATTTATAATGGTATATCAATATCACACTTTATCTTCAAAGC
>JAHWXV010360794.1:0-10522 GCA_024586415.1 Phrixothrix hirtus | reverse complement strand
CTTCGAATTCTCGGGGAACGGGGGGGGGGGGCATATGTTCTTGGTTACCAGATATTTTTAGAAACGAACCTGCGCTTGTCAATCGTTGCAGTTAAGTACTGTTTACGTTTAAAAATTAGGGATTTTCAAAAGTTACTTTTAAAAATAGAATTTATAATGATAAAGAAATCCTTCTTTGTATTTTACACGTTTAATTATATTAATGTTTTCCTATATACAGGGTGTTCCCCAAATTATAAATAAAAGTCTTTATATTTTTAGACGCGCTTACATGGTGTGAAAATTTAAAAAATTTACCGTGGCAGTAAACGTGTTAAAGTATCAATACAAGCAAATAAACCGAGATGAGCCGAATCAAGGGCAATATTACATTACAGTGCGAAACAAAAGTTCTAAATCCTTAACAACGACGAAATAAAATGATTCAATCTATAAATGATAATATTCAAAGCATTTGTATCTACAAGGTGTCCTCCTGAAGCATAACAAAGTTATCTATGCGTCATAACAACATTTAATAAGGTAAAATTCTAACCACAATTTAAGTTTTCACATTTAGGAGGTTTACTAAATATCCCAATTCTTATTTTAGCCAACCATCTAAAATGTACTTCAAGTATTGTGTGAAACTATATAATTTAGAATATGATTTAATTTGAAGTTGACATTAACTTATCCATTTATAGAAATTCAATAAAAAGAACAAATTCTCTTGGTATTGTAGTTAACTTGATTAGATTTGAGTTTGTGGAACGATAAACAACGCCGACTCACGCGTAGCGGTTCAATCACTCCAACCTACTATAATGTTGACTTTTACATCATTAAAGCTTAAAAGTCTGTATTGTGCATAATTGTATGGATATATACTTTATAAATATTTGTAAAGATTACTTCTTAAAAAAAATTTCAAAAGAAACATTAAGAAATGTTCAAAGGCTTTCTAGTTACATAAAGATCAATAACCAACAACTTTGATTACGGTCATTTAACATTTACTTCTTTAATAATTATTCTTAGGTAACGGGCAACAAAACAATTTGTAATCCCCTTAAAGGCTAAAATCAAAGATTGTTATCAAATTACATGAATTTCAGGAACAATATTATTTCTAAAATGAATGTTTCAAGAAAGCAGCAACTAGTTAGCGATAATTAGGAAATTTACATGATTCCCGGTCTTCCTGTATAATTTCTCATTATATCTCGACACTTGTGAGTTTAAAAAGGGTAGTTAAATGCTTTACCCTACCTTTGTCTATAAAAGTAAAATATAGAGCCGAGCTTCAGCTTTTACTTATTTGAATGAAGACCGCTAAGACTTGGCTGTGTTGATAATTATAAGGAAGCATATACCTACATAAAATGCAATTTTGAATAAACTGACATACTTTTATCAGTAATTACATCACTTATAAACAAAACGGATTATAAGATCACGTACGGTTATAACTTACGAAGAAATTTATGTAACAATTTAAAGCACGAGTTTTACATGAAAAGCAATTATACAAGAAGTATTCTATATTCTCCTGTTCATGCCTTAGTCTTAATTAGAAACATTTTATATAGGAGAAGTTAAATGCGTAGGGTTCTGCAATGCTGTTCTGCTTTAACTCAATGAATTTAATTGTTTATTTTAGATAGAAAAAGCTAGAAAAAGCATTATGTATAAGAGAAATTAAGTTATCTTGTCCCTAAAGACATTTTGAAAGTGAATAAGTCTACAGAGTAGTGACTTAATTATAGAAAAGTGTAGTTGAACCACAGTATAACCTTACTTCAAGTATCTATTCTATTACAGCCCATTGAAGGTAAATCATTTCCATATTTACAAATAAATACTTGTAACTTTTATACCACGGACTACTTTTATCGAAACATATGAAGCAGATACAAGTTCTTCAACCTCCGGTGAACTGAAAACACCCATACGCAACGTCAATAACTGTTAGCGTGCTATCCTTTTACAGGCGGCTAGTAACAATTGTTGCAGCTAAGGTGGTGTACAGTCTCATACGCCTAATTTGAAAACTTGGATGTTCTTAGTACAACAGTGTATCCTTAATGGTGGTGCGCAGTCTCATGCAACTAATCTAATAATTGGGGTCTCCTACGTGGTGATTCAATAAACTTCGCAATAAACTTCGATCATGAATCTTTTATTCACAAATATGGTTTGTTTATATACATTTTGTACAATAACGTTTTATAACGCCTGTTATGTTATTGCCTTGCCATTTTTGAAATTTTAGCATTCTATTCAAAATGCGATTACTACAGTTTTGTTCGGTATAAAACTGCAATGCATTCTTATATTTGTGTGAAGGACTAGCCAAATTAAATTGCAGATATTAATACAATATTATCTCTACGTAATATTTTAATTTCATATTTTAACCTTCGTTAGTTAAGAAGATAGTGTAATATTTCTGGATTGCACGTAATTAAATTATATTTTCTGCGTTTAGTTATGGCAGAATTTTTCCGATGTAGATATTGCTTACTTATAGTTACCTAGTTCAATGTTATTGAATTCTAAATATGTATTATTGGCCTACGCCTTTGGAAGCTGTTACTATAGTATTGTTAGACACCATAATTAATAAGTAAATAATTACGTTGTTCTAACATTAGAAATTTAAATAAAATATCATTTAGTTTAAATTTCTAAATAAGTTTACAAGATTCCAAGTGCCCGTAATAAACAAATCACGCGTAAGTTTTAAAATTTGTGTAAAAAAATAAAACGTCAAAGCATTGGAATGTAAAATGTAAAATCTCTTACAGCATAGATACCACCAAAGTAAAGCCCTATTTGCCGGCAACAAAAAGTACCCGGGGTTTAAGCTATAAAATGCAAAGGAAAAAAACACGGCTAGAAATTTAACGTTCATTATTTCAAACATGAAACCAAAAATTTTGAAATCCAGAATCAGTCATTGGATAGAAATTACAGGAGTGGGATATCCGAATGTTAATATAAGATCTGAGGAAGCAATTTCATCCCATCTTACCTTTTATTGTGCGAACGAGTATCTTTGGTGAATTAATCAAGCGAAGACAAGTTGTAAGGTCCGTTAAAAGCTGGAATGTAAGTTTTTTTAATGAATGCAGCTATTTGTCTGATAGACAATATAGATTTAAAAAAAAATTAATTACAGAGGATGCCATTTTTGAATTAACAAGGTACATTCAAAAAAATTTAGATTCTAAAAATGATGGTAACTATTTTTTAGATCTAGCAAAGGCATTTGATATTGTTTGACACTTTACACTTCTACATAAATTGGATAATATTGGTATAAGGGGGATAGCAAACGAGTTGATTAAATCTTATCTTGCAAACAGAAAACAAAGTGTAAAAATAGATGACTTGCTACGTAAGAAACTTATCATAAAAAGAGGGGTACCCCAGGGCACCGTCCTGGGTCCAATATTATTTTTAGTTTACATTAATGATTTACTTAACGTATCTTATAATTCAAAAATTATATCTTTTGCTGATGACACCGCAATTTTTTTGCAGCAGACTTCTCTAATGAAGTTCAGCTGATGGCGCAAGAACAACTAGCAATATTAAAACATAAATTGGATTCTGATTCACTTTTTCTAATTGCAGATAAGACCAAATATACATATGTTTTTCACTAAGTAGCTATAACAACATTCCAATACAAAAATTAACTTTGCATACGTTGCCGTGCATAAAAAACTTTAAATTATATTGTAAATGTCATGATTTTGTAACACCTATGCAACAAATAAAATATATAGGTATTTATATTGATTATAATCTCAAATGGAATAATCACTCACAACATTTAATTAAAAAAATCCGCATGTGCTTATATAAATTTAAATTACTAAAAAACCTAATAAAATTTAAAACTATAAAAATAATATACTACGCTTTAATACAATCAATATTACAATACGGTATAATAAGTTGGGGAAGTATATCTAAAACACCCTTAAAGGGTTTAGATACTGTCCAAAAACTAATACTAAAAATCTTACACAAAAAAAGGAACTTTCTAGTAAACAATTGTTTCTAGAAAGCAATGTGTATCCAATAAGGCAATTATATTTAATTAAATTAGGCGTTTTTGTGTTCAAACATCCTAAAGTATTATCACTACCCACTCACAGTTATGAAACTAGAAGCTTAGAAAATAGTATAGTTCTATTACCTAAGCATTCTATGGAATCAATACAAAATCATCCAATATATCTATCTTCCAAATTCTATAATTTTATTCCAAAAAACGTTAAATCATGTAAAAACCTTAACAAATTCAAAATATTATTAAAACATTGGATATCCGAAAAAGGAGTAGACTATTATGACTATGTTATGAATAATTTAGTATAAAATAACTAGCCATAATTTACCAGTTTTTAATTTAAAACGTATTATGACGTCAGGAGACTTTGGTCTCGGTTTTTCTTTTCACTTTTTATATATTAATATCTTCTAATGTAATCTGAACCAAATCCTTCTCGATATCCTTCATACTTAATTATTATTATTTATTTCTTTTTAAATTAACAGTATTTTTACTCGTATACATTTCAATTTTGGAACCACACTCAAGTATTTCTTACTTTGTTGTCACACAGAAAGTATTAATTTAACTATTATGTATAATTATGTATATATAACAGTAAATAGATAAATAAATAAAAATCTTACTTTATGTCACGTATGTGTGGATCGTGTCATTATTAAGTTAAGCCCTGAAGTTTACATATCAACGTAAATTAAATTTTCCTAAGGTAAACAGGAAAATAAAATCCAATTGCCATAGGCGCATCTTGAGTTACAATCCAACTAGTGTAAAGATATTTCCTCCGCGCCGTACAGACGGGATAATATGACGTGATCGGACATAAGCGAGAGAGATACTTATAGTATAAACACGCTTAAGTTAGATGGTGTGAAAGTGATCAGTCTTTATTCGGAAGTGTCTTATTCATTTTAAAAGATAATATTGCCTTTATTGAAGTTTTAAAGTACCTGCCTAGCTTTAAGCATTTAGGAAGTAAATCCAAGTTATTTTGGGATAATCAATTCAATATGAAAATGGCCAACTTCTTTTAAGTATCATCCTACCCATGAGGGTTATCCCCAAAAATTAAGAGCTAGAAATGCTTCCCGAGCATTTTTCCACCTTAAGTGTCTTATATTTTTTGTTCTTTCTTTGCTTACTCCGAACCTAGTAGAGAAGGGCTACCTTATCCCTACGCTCATCGACAGACAATTGTGCCATCACCGAACGACCTAGTTTTTGTTTCTTGTAAAATAACACAAGACTATATAAATGATGTTGCCGTCCGTTATATATAAATATTGATGAAATGAATGAATCACCGACTTGAAATGTCTGTAGTAGCGTTGAATCAAAATTAAACCATTGGCACACTTTACGTTTGTAATTTTAATTATTAAAGCGAATTGTTCATAGCATATTTACTGTTGTACTTTAATCCGTTGGTTTTATAATTACTATCAAGCAATCAATCAACCAGTTGCTATCAATAACAATTGAGTACCCACATAAAAATACGTTGCTTATGCATTTTCTTTTAAATATTGCCGTTAGCGAAATCTGAGGTTCGTTTATTATTTGTCACCGTCAATCACATCAAGTCATGATAACAAGCTGGATTTTATAAACAAGCGATTTCGAATCTAGATTCCGCTAGCCAATGCTTCTTTGTTCTTAGAATTTTAGTCCTATTTAATGTCGTAATTAATTGATGAATTTGGGAGTATATGTATATTTTCGTGCAAACTTAAATCATATAAATGTGTTCCTGTGCTAAATTTTGGTTATTATTTCACTTTACCTGTAATTATAGTTATACAGTGCGGGTACAATAGGTTAGATATCAATTCAATAATTTTGAATAACGAAAGCCATAAAGCATTTATTTCTAGGTATATATATATAACACTTTCCTAATAGTCTAAACTTCAGTTAGATAAATTAACAATATACAGGGTGGTCAGTTATGCAAACCTGTCCCTGGGTAATTCATTCAAAGCACTTTACGCCCTAAATTTTATTAAGTAACGTAAATAATACGCAACGCTTTTGCCATCATTTTGTATTGATTTTTGTACACAGGAACCGTCATAAATAGTGAGCACCTGTAGCTTTAGAATATTTCTTTCAGTTTTGTTCCCGTGTCTGCAGTACCATCAGAATGCCTGTCTCCACTTTTAAGGTAGGTCACTAACATCGTGATATAGAAGATGTTTCGCAAACATCGCCTGATAGCAATTTCGACTTGAAAACGTGGCACCCATCTTTTACCGATTTTGTCATGATTTTACAGTATTTATTCTCGCAAGTATCGACTAACTACGCCTCGCTCCACTGCAGCTTTTCCGGCCGTGGTTAAACACTCGTGATTATTTGCCACATGGGTTATCGTGAGTTTAGCCTGTGACATAAGGTAAACAGTTGACTAGACAGATTACGCAAACATTCTCTGCAGGTAAAGAGAGGGATTGTAAATATTAGATTTCGTTCTACGGAAGGGTGTTAACCCAGAACTGGTTGATAAAGGTTGATAAAGGTCGAACTAGTCTGTCTACTTCAATATAGAACCAAACAAAGATTACGTAACTAAATTACGTAATAAAGCAATTTATTATAATTGTTTATAGCTGCCAAACGAAGCAGGCAAACGGTACGTTGAAACTTAATTACTTTCCTACTGTATCTATTATATAAGCAATTAACGGCCAAGACATTAAAAAAGTAAGTTTTTAAAAATATTTTTTTTATTCTTATTTAATTTAGCAACCACAAAAAATATATCTACGCTTGAAGAAAATACAGGTAGGTGCGTATGCTCACGCTTGTCTGTTAATAGCGTTTTAAAAAAATTAAATTTTAAAATATATTTCCCACCAAGGGAACTATTCTTTCATGTGAAAACTCTCAAATAAATCTGGAAATAGATGCACTTTACAGTTCTTACATAAATAAATAGCATTATTTTTACAAAATCTACATTTCCTCATTGCAGTTTTAATATCTCTTATTATAACATGGCCGATATTGTCAAACCTTATGCTAGAGTGCATTGAGAAGGTCGTGGCTGTGCTGATTTTGATATTGTGGTATCCGAAACAGAATCGCCGTTTTCTGCTTGCCCATTAAATTTCAATAAATTGAGAGCCATTTGAGAACGAAATTGTAGTTGGAAAATTTTCGACTCATTGGCAATATTATAAGTTTTCAAGGCATTTGCTACTTTACTATCGATAGTATTGGTAAACAACGGCCATCGCCATTTTTTACCCCTTATTCCATTACGGTAATTCCAATACCGTTATCGTGTAGATCTACTCCTCCTATATATTTATTATATTAACATTTAGTTGAGGTACAAGAACTTCTTTATCCTATTTCTCGTTGTAGCGTTTAGCTTGGGCAAGAGGGAGTACTGTACTTACATTTGTCATTACAGTAACAATAGAATTGTCATTCCATCACATTACTGAAACTTTCAAATTTGAATCAAAAACAAAGCTTTATTAGTTTCGAGGGGACATTGAGCAGTGCGATTTTCCCTCACTGTCTCCGTTGCTAAAAATCCTCTTTCTTTCAAAACAGCAAAAAGAGCATTTGAGCTGAAGAAGTTGTCGAAGAAAACTTTATGTTGCTGAGGATATTCGACAAGTGATAAAAATTCCAAAACCATTCTCGTTCCTAATGCTTCAGCGCTCTTTGTACTGGTATTATCAATTTTCTCACCATATGGAATAAATCCGAGCAAATAACCATTATCAAAACAGAGATACCTCAGCTTGAATCCAAATTTTATTGGTTTTCCACGAACAAACATTTTACAGCAATGCGGTCGAAGTATTTCCTCATCTGTGGAAATATTTTCTACAAGATTCCAAACTGTATAGATTTTCTATTTATAATCTCAAATATAGGTGTCAATTTTGAAAATTTGTGGTTTTCGTTTATTGCCTGATACTGTCTGTATTGTCTGATAAATAGTTATTTTGTTTTATTCATCAAAATCTATTTTGACTAATTGTTTCTCTCACAATACGAAATTCTTTGTCTTTATTCTTCCACCAGAACAAGTCAGTCTGAGGTAGTGTATGATAACCAGAAAGGATGAGTATATCAATGCTACTTTTCAATTCTGCTTCGTTTATGTCAAAGCCATGACAGTTCCTTTGTTGCGCGTGAAGATTTGTAAAATATAAAATTTTATCTACTGCCTCTTTATAAAAGAATAGCAAAAAACTTTATAAGGTGATTTATTTCCGTGTTCTGATTTTATATTAGTTACAGTTCGAATTCAACCGGATTGAGGTAATGTAGAATAAGTAGGCGTGCCAGTTTTTGTCCAACTTATTACTAAAGTTGATTTGGACTTCGTAGTTTTAGGACAGTGCAGCTTAGCCCGGTTTGCAATTTCACTCAAAGGAATTTCGTCGTCTGAATCGTCAGTGTTTATATTTGACTGTATTTCACACATTACCGCAAAGTCTGTCTCTATACTTTCCTCCCCTATAACATTATCATCGAGAAATTCCTTCTCAGTAAGTTCATCTGTTTCCGGCGGCACATAAATAATGTCAACCGAATCAGCTTTTTTGCAATATAAATCCTCATCTAATGCAGCTATTACCTCTTTAGAGGTTAGAGCCTTTTTCATGGAATATTTTGACAATTGACTGCAATATTGTAATAGAAATTATAGTACAAAAATGTTTTTACAAGTTCGCTAATATATGGTAAATTAGTCCTGATTTAAATATTGCATATAATCTTTCAATTATGACAATAATTTCCACATCAAATAATATACCAAACACTGATTACACTGAAATAAACCAACACAACGCCGATAATCAACTAACGTTTTTGTTACTAGCATTTTAGATACTTGCATATACAGGGCTATAACTGAATAATGACGACCCAGAATGTACCAAATAGGCAACACAATTTACACTTTCATAGGTCGCTATTCCAATACAAAAACATATATACCTGATTTGTCATATTTCCAACTGTCAGTAATTAAGTTGTAATATTTCAACTACTACGAGTATTACGAACTACTAGTAAAATAGGCATTCACCTTTAACATTATTTCAAAGCATAAATATTATATCAGTCAAGCAAATGTTCGCATTAGTTCAAACATCCTAGTCATTAATCTTGAAGTTTCTCCAATTGTATTCATTTATTAGATGTATTCAAACAACGAAAAGACTGATATGATTTTAATTTTTGGCGAATGCCGGAAAAATGCCGTTGCTGCTGTAAATTTGTGCCATCACGCTATCCATATTGTAGAGCAGCGACTCACAAAATTTTTCGCAGACTTGAAACTCAGTTAGGAGAAAATTGGCCTCCTACTAAAAGACCTAGGCAAAGAATTGCCAAAAGGTAGCAGAATGAAATAGCAGTTATCCGTAGTGTAACGGAAGATCTCCATATAAGCCAAAATTCGATTGCTAGAAATCTTGAAATAAGCCAGTTTTCAGTAAGTAACATTTTACGTGCAAATAAATTTCATCAATACCATGTAATGCTGGTGCAAGAACTAAAGGAGCCTGATTTTGACAAACGATTAGAATTTTGTAATTTTATACTTCAAAAAGATCAAGACGACCCTGATTTTTTAAGCAAGTGTATGTTCACAGATGAAGTAACATTTATAAATAACAGTTATACTAATAGGCATAATTTTCATTATTACGCCCAATAAAATCCAAAGTGGACGCTAGTAGCACACTTTCAAACAATTTATTCCTTAAATGTTTGGTGTGGAATTTTAGGAGAGCGTATTATTGGGCCGTACTTCTTTCCATGGGTGTTCAATGGACTAATGCTTTTAAATTTTTTGTAAAACAAGTTACCGTTACTGTTGGAAGATGTGGACCTTCATACACGCCAAAATTTGTGGTTCCAGTTAGATGGTGCACCACCTAATTTCCATCAAAACTTCCGGCAATTTTTATCAACTGAATTTGAAAATAGATGGATAGGAAAGGGTTAGATTAATCCATGGAGGTCACGAAGTCTCGATATCAGTCCTTTAAATTTTTTCCTTTGGGGTGTAATGAAACATCACGTGTTTTGTACTCCGCTTGCTAACGTTGATGATTTAAAGGAAAGGATTACAGAATTGTATAGGTAAGTAACACCAGAAACATTACGTTGTGTACAACCAGCGTTTGTAAACAGAACTGCAGCCTAAGTAACAGTCAGAGGTCGAAATTTTGAGTGAAATTTACATTGGGTTTTTACTTAATAGATAATTAACATTTTTATTGATTTTGTTCCAGTTAATTTCGTTTCCATGTTATATTCTGCTTTATTAAAAAATTTCTTTTAACAAAGTTGAATCCCAATTGTACTAGTATTTCATTATACTCGTAGTAGTTTAAATATTACAACTTAATTACTGACAGTTGGAAATATGACAAATCAGGTATATATGTTTTTGTATTGGAATAGCGACCTATG
>JAHWXV010360793.1:0-11967 GCA_024586415.1 Phrixothrix hirtus | reverse complement strand
CTCTGAATAAAGAATAGTATTCCTACTTTAATATTGTTACGGAGAGTGGTTAGAGTCTGCAACTTTGTACCTTAGAAAGAATTCATTCACCTTTGAATGGGGTAGCCAACCTCAACCACTCTGAAGACCAAAAAGGCTTAGAACTTTCAAGGGGTATTTATTATTTCCTCTAGACGCTTGGCCAGCCTCAACGAATCTATTTGATAGGCTTTGGACCTTGAAAGGGGTCGTAGTGATCAAAGTAACAACTCAGACTTATGACTCATTTATTTCTAAAAACTACATGTTTTATATACATATTTTAGTTGTGGTGTTTTATGACGCAGTGGTTTAAAGTACGGCTTTTTTTGCTAATTACTATTTTTGCAATACTTATAAATTGTCTATTATATAAAATAGTTATTTTCTAATTTCTACTTAATTTAATTTGAATTTAAAGTCTTATAACATTCATTCTTTCTTTAAATTAATTTATAATTTTGGCCGTCAGTGTTATCTCTATTTTTTATCTCAATTTTGGGCCTTTTTGTTAATAATATACGTTTATTATGCAAAGAATGACACAGAAAGTTTCTGCTGATTTTAATTTGTTGCCTTTTAATTATTGCGTCTTTATGTTGACTTTCGTTGGTTTTCATAATTTGTAATCTATTACCCACATATTTGAACTGTGATATGACCTTTCAATTCGTATTATAAAATTTGGTTTTAAAAAATTTTCCTTTTCTACATATTTAAAATACATGGTTTAGGCCTATTTCTAACTTAACTCCTTGCTACATTTTTAAGCTTACAAATTATACATTTTATCTACGTGTCTCTCACCTCTTGTTTCTGTTAAGATGTGAATCTTAACAAATATAAACATTTTGTACTTATATAAAAAGTTCGCGGGCATGTCACTGGTAACTGGAAATATTCATCCACCATGTGCAAAACCCATCACCGACAACTTTCTTATACACAAGGCTACTTTTTCCCACTATTTATTTGAAGGGTCACCTTAGGCAAGTTTTTACATTTACCAGGTAATAAAATTTTGTTACCTGGTTACATGAACCATGTTGTGATGTATTATTCAAATTCCGGTAATGGTAAATGGCAATGTTGCAATTTGTTACCAGGTTACAGTATGCATAACCGACATTGGTGGATGATTATAAAATTGGGTCACCATCAGCTGCATGTCAGCTGACCCCACTTAATCTTTTTCACAGTTTTATAGTAACACATCTAAGAGTTTAGAGATTAAAAAAATTTGATAGCAACCAAATACTGTTGTGTCATTTTAATGTTGATTTACAACTTAGTTACCAAATTTTAAATTTCCAAGTTACTATCTGTAACCTGTTATAACAATCTAACAGTTAACCTGGTAAACATCAAAATTGTCTATTATCTTATGTGAAAATGACTAATTATGACATTTATAATTGAGGTTATTTTACATTTCATGCACTCACAATACAGGGTTATTATAAAAGAATGGTGGGGTCTCAATAATTCATAAGAAGGCAGTAGGGAAATTGTGAGATGTGGTGGTATCCTTGTTAGCCTCCAACCCAAAATTTTGGTTAGGTTAGGTTAGTTTGGTTAGCGGTTCTGCGTAACTATGTTTTCTGATAAAGAAAAAGCAAAGTGTGTTTTGTTGCTGGCTGAATTGAAGTCCGTAATTTCAGTTCAATGTGCATTTCGACGCGAATACAGTAAAGATCCACCTCATGAAAATAACATATGACGTTGGTACAAACAATTCGAAGAAACTGGATCAGTTCTGAAGCAGAAATCAACTGGTAGACCAAGAGTATCAGATAAAACCGTTGCACTAATTAGACAATCTGCACTCAGAAGTCCATACCTTGACGAAGCCTAGAGTTAAGTATTCCAAAAACAACAATTCACAAAGTTTTACACAAAAGACTGAAATTACAGGCATATAAAATCCAGCTATTGCAGGAATTGAAAACAGATGATGGTGTAAAACGTTTCAATTTCGCTGTTGAATTGTTGAACAAGATTGATGAAAACCAATCATTTTTAGATGATATAATTTTTACAGATGAAGCTACATTCCATATCAATGGGTATGTTAACAGATACAATTCACTCATATGGGGATTTGAAAACCCCCATGAAATTTTTGAGAAATGATGTGACTGGCCTAAAGTGAATGTTTGGTGTTTGGTGTTTGAAAAAAAGACAATTAATGGAATCGTGTATCTCGATATGTTAATCAATTATTGCTTTCCTCAGCTGGATGAACTAGAAAACATTCAACAACTTCATTTCCAACTAGATGATGCACCCCCACCCTTTAGTGTATTTGTCACAGATGCTTTGAATGAAAAGTTTGAACATTTATGGATAGGCTGACAAAGACCTATGCTTTGGCCTCCAAGGAGTCCAGACCTGACATCTTGCGGCTTTTTTTTGTGGGGATATATCAAAAACATTGTTTATGGCCAAAACATTCATGACCTACATCACTTAAAGAACAGGATTACTGAAGAAATGACAGCTATTAATGCAAATATATTAACTAACGTTTGGACAGAACTTAATTATCAATTGGATATTTGGTAAGCGACTAATGGCACACATATAGAAATTTATTAGTTTATTAGTTATGTAAAAAAACTGTTTAAGACGATGATTTCAATGAATAAACAACATTAACTGTAAGTAATTCTGTTTTCATTTAAATCATGTTCAAAACCTCACCATTCTTTTATGATAATCCTGTATTTTGAAAAACATTATGGTTTTTGCAGATAACTGTAATGAAACAATTTAAATTATAGCTGCCTTTTGAGATAATTATTTTTAAAACAAGTTCAACACTTTGCAATTCATCTATAATGCCTATTTTAAGCAATAGATATTGTTACTTGAATATGTTCTAATAAAATAAGCCTCATATACTCCATTAAAATGACTTTATTTTGGCCAATAATACATATTATTAATAAAAAATTAACTTACAAATTTCAATTAAGAAAGATAAATTGGCACACAATAAGCAATATAATTAATTTAATTCATACAAAATTATATAAAACATTTAGTAAATGTTATAAACAATTTACAACGTATCTTTTCCACATGTCTTTGTACTGGTTAAGAAGTAAAGAAGGAAATTACCTAGTTGCAGCTTCTTGAACATTGGAAACCATATTAACTTTTGAACTACAAGCCATGAAAAGTTACACAATCTACAGATGGGATAATTGTATCTCATCAAATTTTGTTTCTATTTTGTCAATATTAAATTTACTTTTTAATAAATAAATTCTTGTGAATTGTTTACCATAACTTTATTGAAGTATCTAAAAAGAAACTCTTATTAAAATAAAGAAAATTTTCAAATATTTTACCAAAACACTTCTCACAAACAGTTTGCTTTAAACTGTGCTCTGGACAAACATTTTTTCCACAAATTTCACACTTCTCAAATTTAGCAGAAACTGTCTTTTTTCATCAGGAACTTTACAAATCAGATATTTTATTTTACCAAATTTTGAAGGCATTAATTCCAACAATGTCAAGTAAGTGACCAACAACTGACATAGGTCAACAGCGGTTCATTCTTTGTGTTGAATATTGTTTGGCCATTTG
The DNA here is from genome assembly GCA_024586415.1 of Phrixothrix hirtus. Taxonomy (NCBI): domain Eukaryota; kingdom Metazoa; phylum Arthropoda; class Insecta; order Coleoptera; family Phengodidae; genus Phrixothrix; species Phrixothrix hirtus. The sequence goes on along the minus strand of JAHWXV010360793.1, from coordinate 8,352 downwards.
TGGTGTTCACAGCTCAATTTGTGTTGTTAAAGTGAAGTATTATACCAGTTTGAAATTGTTTTCTTGGGTAGAAATAGCATCATCAAAAAATTTAGATGATAAAAGTACCACTGTTTGTTTATTTTTGGGCACATGATACCAAAATGCATTTGTAGGCAACCATACAACTCTCTAGGAATGTGGGGTTTGTTCTTTCTTAATGCTCCAGAAATTGTAATATTCTTTTGAGAAGTTTATCTGCCAGTAATAATGTCATGAAAAAGTTATCAGTGGTAATTCCATATCCTTCACTAAGTAAATTTACCAGATCTAAAACACACACGAAACACACATAATTACAACACACAAAATACATTAATAGATCATGTTATGGTATTAACTATTTTGCACCAAAATTTTACAATGCACTATCTGTTTATGTCAAACTCCTGTCTGGACAAGCATTTAAAAATAAAATAAAATTTTTTTTAATAGAAAAGGGTTTCTATAGTCAGGAGGAATATTATTGTTGCATAGAAGACACCAATCTACTGGAAATATGATAGATTGCATAGGAATAATTTTGCATATGCACAATTGGGTCTAGGTGGATCTTTATAATATAGAAAAATAATATAATTATAAATATATTTTATCATTGATATATGTAAAAAACTTTCCGTTTTAAAGCATCTATCTATCAACATGCTTATCTTGATTTTTTCTGGGTGACTGGGCGTTTTTACTAGATATATTTATATTATATGTTCAGAGTATAAGCGGTGGTAGAATCTGCAATAGCCCAAACTTTAATACCGTACCTGTCAGACTTACTTTTCATACAAACATGAAAGAAACAACTTCCTCAAAACCCCATAAGTTGTTCATCAATTGTGAGATGACTTTTAAGGTAATAGGCTTTTTGCAATTTACAACAAAAAGGTCAAAGACATTTCTTATGGGGACCAGTTTATCTGTTGCTTTTCTCTTCTCTCTAGTTGAATAATCATCAAATCGTAAAAATTTAGCCAGTCTCTGAACTCATCACATGATATTATTACAGAAATTATAGGCCAAATATAGGCTTTGCCTTTAGTCCACAGTATTTCTACAGGTTCAATAGATGCTAGTACAGAACTTATCATATTTATTTAAAAACATATAACTATAGAAATATATTAATATTTACCCAAAGTTAGACATCCAATATATACTCTAATTTTCATTGCATTGTTTTTTCTTTTCAGTTTGAAAATAATAATAATGAATCTGGTTTGGAATAAATATGATTGAATAAAAATTAAATGTAAATTTAAAATGTTCCTTCTTTGTTATTTATCATGGCAAGCATTCAATAAACCCATAGCTGGAACTTTGCACATTTACTATAACCTTACAATAGCAACCTTGTATGTGTAAGAGTAATGTAAGTAAAAAATAAGCTTACAATAAGCTTATATGCTATCTAGGACAAGTGTGAAGGCAAAACTATAAGTAACAATTAGAAAAAATTCAAATCGGAATACATTTGCAAAAAAAAACTATATCATAAGAAGCACAATGATGAGGTATATTTGTACCCAGTCTGTAGTTCAAAGATTATGATATCATCGGAAAATAAGTTTAATGTTGATTATTTTATAACTGCATTGATATCATTCATATAAATTGTAAAAGCAGTGCTCTGAGAACATTGTCTTGGGGAAATTCTAATATTGTATAATAACAAATTTTGTCATATAGAATATGTTTTTCAGATACATACTGAACAAATCATTTGAGTACTATATAATGAAGTTCAAAATATCATAATTTAATCACTAGAATTTTTCTGTCTAAATTTTTAAATGCTCATTTCAGGTTAATAAAGACTGCCAATATAATTTTATTCTTATGTAACTATTCCTGACATTCCATTATAACAAGCTTACAATGCTGTTTTGCATGAATGATTTGTTTGAAAACCTGATTGCCATTTTATAATTATTACTTTTCAAGTACTGGACAACTTGTTGTAGTGCTGCTTCCAACATTTTCTCACATATAGGAAGCAAATGAATGGCACTAAATGTATGGATTACTTATCTATTTAGCAAATATGATGGGTATTTATAAAATTAAATAGATGGTATTCTGCTGTGCTAACTCTAATGGGCATATCTACACAACGTAATGGTGTGCCATTCACAAATGCATTGGCTAAAAAAATAGCAGTTCAATGTATTTCTTTTTCGTTTCTAAGTCAATGTACAATTTTAATTTTCAAATTTGTATTGCTTTTCAAAAATTCAGAAATATCATTGCTGTATTATTTTAAAATTGATTTGTAGTAAATCCAACACTGCATATCTATTTTTAATAATTTGACTACATTTGCACCTCAATGGGATTTAATTTATTTTAAAAATTTGGTTTATAAACACTAATTTTCAAAATTTAATATATACATCAAGTTGACTATAATACAATATAAATGCTGGGTGTAAGTTATTTTTCATTTGAAATTTTAAATCAATTTAAAAATTAATTTTAAGTGAATTTTTCTAGTATAAATGTCCTTATTTTACAGACAAGATGCGTAAAAGAATACTTAAAATTATGGTAAAAAGCATCGTTAAAAGTGGTTTATGATTAAACGTTCTAATATTTTGTGTGTATCTGTGAACATCTTTTTTAACTTAATTCAATAATTTATCATAATTAATAGGAGCAGTTTATGTTAAGTAACGAACATTACTAAGTGCAATAATCTTAGTTACATATTGTGATTTATGTACTTATCATTTTTATTTAGCAATTCAATTTTGTAAAAAAGTGTAATTTATGTATTGTGTTTGATGTGTTAAAAATTTCAATTTAGCTAGTGTGCCACAATGAATGGCCCCACATTCACATTAAATTTATTCCAAAGACAGCTTTAAAGTTTGTAATCGCAAATGATATTATTATTCTTTTCAATGGTGCGCTATCATGTGTCTTTTATTAATGTAATCATATAAACAGTCTATATGTATTTTCATAATTATTTTTTAATTAATCACTTGATTAATTATGTAAACGTTTAAGAAGCTTTTTAAATTAAATCATCATACATTATGGTACTTTTATTTCGGGAAATGAAACAACGGTTGTTATAAAATGATGTTGTTCCTTTACCAGTAGATATTTTTGTTAAAGTGTTCATGTACAAATGCTTTTTGAATAAATATCTAATCCCTTATGTAGCAAAAATTTTGAAAACATGAAATATCATGAGATTGTGAATTACTTTGCTGCTATATAAATAAACATTTAGTAGTATCTATATAAAATGTCAGTTCTCATTTACCCTATTTCTTGAGCTAACCTCACAGAATTTGTTTCTGTCACGAGCAACAGTTTTATTAACCAATCAAAGTATGAATTGAATAAAATTTGTTTCTTGCTCATTGCACAAACTAGTTCTGCGAAGCCAACTATGGTACATAAATGAAAACTTTGATTGGGATAATGAGAAATACTAAAAAAATTTTTCTTAAGTAATTGGTTGCAAGGAAAATTTTATATTAACATATTTTTATACCCAAAAGACGGTTATACCTATATTATTTCATAAAAGTCAACTAGTGAATAAATTATTGAAATAATTAAACATTCAATAATTTTAGGTTTATTCAAAATAGTTACCTAAAGTACCTATACCTTTTTGTTTTACATATCTATGTTTATTTATCCCTACTAGGTAAGTGGGTATGCTTAAATTTCCGTATAACTTAATAAATATCTTTGCTTCCATAACGCACATTAAAATAAAAATACTACAAAATTGAATTCGGTTTTTATATTACTAATAAAACACCTTACAGTCAAATTTCAAATTTTTTACACCAATAATTGTTTTCTTATTATTGTTTCTTAAGAAAGTACAAGAATATTGTTTTTGTGCTCCTTTATTTTAGTTTTTGTAGAAATGTTTTAAAATATGTTTACCTTGTATTAAATGTTTTAATATTGCTTAGATATTGGCTTAGTTTTAATAAAACAATTAAATATTGATTAATTAATATAAATTAATATCTCAGTAAATATAAAACAATTAGAAATTTAATTAAAAATAAATTTAGAAAACGTGAAATCTTATACGTTATCCGCAGTTGCAAAGTCTCCGGGCGGTAAATGTCATTGTGCGGGCTTTTTGTATTTTTTTAGTCAACATTATAGAATAAATATTTTGAAGCTTTTAACAAAGGCAAATATTTTTTTACAAATAAATTTTAAATATTAAACACTAAAGTGAACATTAAGTTTGGAAAACTCAAGGTTGCTGGAACGAATTAAGTAGCGCTCTCCTGTGTTACGCAGGGCGTCTAATTTATCAAGTTTACCCGGGTTTATTGTGCTTACGTTGTTTTAATATGCAATTAAGTATGTTTTTAGACAAATTGCAGTCACTAACACTTTCATTAATGTTTAGAAATACGCGTAATTATTGCTGGGTTTTTAAAAATATAAATAAAAGTTATGAATGGTAGCTAGAAATTTGACAACGTCGCACATTCTTATAGTTCTATAATTTACTAGTCAAATTTAATACATCCTAACTTTAGTAAATGCATTATACGTTTTAATTAAAGAAATTTTAAACTAAAAGTAAAACGTGTTGATTTAAAATTAACTAAAACGGGCAAAGGTAATATTTTGTTATTTTTACACTTAATTTAAGTTTAGTATGAATTCAAAATTTCATTTGATTTACCCGTGAATCGTACGTAATGGAGTTGTGTATATGTTAATGTTGACAATTGTTTATTAAAAGTACTTCTTTAAAATAAATTTGAAGTCAGTTATTCTAAGATGTACATTTTTAAATAATTTTTTCCCATTTAATATGAAGTATAACTGCTCAGAAAAGAAATACCAAGCAAGGTACTGTTGTATATTGTATGTACCTATTTATTTATTTACTTTTATTTCTTTTCAGATAATTACTTATTTATCCTATTTAGAATTAAATAGTTTCTAATGGTTCTGCGACATTGGGAGCCCAAAATGAGCTCAGAGCAACCGGTAAAAAAGAAATTGCGAAGAACAGATGAAACAGATAATGGTGACGAACCCGATTACATACACAGTCTTGCTGAAAATGGCATGTCTGCTTTGCATCTTTCACTTCCACCCAACGTAAATGAAGATGATATAAGCCTTAATAGTTTAAATGTTTTAGTTGATAATACTAATCGGTTTTTTCGGACTAGCAGTGAACATGATATTCTAATACAACCTGCTCCAAATATTTGCTTAAATTTACCTGCAACAAATCATGATCGAGAAGGTATCGATAGCAAAGATTTGGATACATTTCAGAATGCTTTAATTCAACAGTGTTTGTGTGGTGTTTCGGAAAATTTATTACGTAAACCATTTACTGAAGTAAATGGAATAAGAACAGTTTCACTTTTGGAGTGGCCTTCTCATAAACTTTTACAATTTCTTTCAAGTTTGCAACTCTTGTTTGACGTATATTTAAAACAAAATAACAAAGGTTATATTTGTTCACAAATTGTAAATATTTGCGGAGCTTTAGTTCATAATGAATATAATTTAATCGAACAACTGTTTTCGTTAATTGAAACACGGAATCGGTATATTGCATATTTATTAGCACGTGTAATTAGCAGTTTCTTGATCATTGCTAAAACAAATTTAAATAACGAATGGTTGGAAACAATAACAAATTATTTATCTATGGACATGGATCATGGCAAAATTAATTTTGGGATCGATATTATTAAACGAGTAGTTGAATGGAAAGACGTTGAAATTCATGTACTTGAAGGACCTCATACATCTAGGGATGATGCAACCTCAAGTCATGATATTGATTTTACAATATCAACTATAAGTTGTACTACCGTTCAGTATAACGATTCTGAAAGTTTTGATACTTCCGCCATTAAAGGACTTATAATTCGAGCACTCGAATCCAAATGGTCGCATTTAATAGGTAGAATTCAAGCTTTAATAGAGAATAATAATGTTGAATCACAAACATGTATTCTTTCATTTCTATCACTTTGGGAAAGCACAATATCTGTAAAAGCAAATTTAAGTGTAATTGATACTAAACCATTTTATGCTCATTTAGAGAGCTTTGCATCGCTTTTACTTGGAAACAGTCCTCTTCCCCCTATTATTTGGAAACAACTGCTATCTTTATTTAATGAAATTTTATGTTATGGAAGCACGTTAGCACTTCAGGATATGCTTCCCGATGATACATGTAAATTGGCCTACGTCATTGTTCGTTATGTTAAGGATTCAAGATTATTGGAACGATTACCATACAGGTATTGTTTTGATTACCATATTATGTTAAATGTATCTGAATTAATATTTATTCTTTTTATTCAGGTGTAGCGATGGTTATCGTGTGCATGGGTTTGTCGGTACAATAGCCCATTCACATACATCCCAAACGCAAGCGGATAAAACTTTACTTCAAAAAATGGTTCTGCTTGTTTTAAAATCTGTGGCAGTAACAGTTAAAGAAACACGAACAGATAGTTCAGATTCAAGTGTCGGTTCTGATGACTATGATTATTATCAAGATATGCAGCTCATTGAAAGATCGATTCGAGATGTCCTCAAAAAAGTCGATGTTTTTATTAAAACAAGCCTCGATTTTCATCCAGAAACACAATTTTCCAAACTACTGATTCATTTATTTAGCGATCAAGATGATTATATGATTGAATCGATGGTTTGTACCTTAGATATAACCGTGGGAATTTCATATCGAAATGCCGTTTTCCCTGACCTCGTTAATATGCTTAATCCGGTGTTTTCTTTTATTGAATTTTTGAAAGTTGTCAGCCATGACTCTGATGTATTATTAGATTATTTGGTTAGCAATGAGACTTGTTTTTTATTATATTTATTGCGATTTTTAAAATACATTCGAAGAAATTGGTCGAAGTTTGTAACTAGTTGTGAAAGTGTTGGAAATGACGAATTAAATAATACAATGACAGTTTTAATTAGGTTAAATATGCAAATAAATCGACTGGTGGCTAAAGATTTATTTCCTTACAATATTAGTCCTGTTTTAAGACTGCTGGAAGTTTGTGAAAATTTATTTGAATCTAACGAATCTAGCTGATAATTTTTATAACTTGATTCAAAGTTAACTGTATTAATATTATTAAATAAAGTTAATCATAGTATTTGTAAATAACATAACATGATTAAGTTATTATTTTATTTATTGTAATTATTAATTGTACAGTAGTCATCCATCAGCACGAAGTGGTCTCAATTTCCCATTCAATGTCATTATTTAATGTAGTTACCCATATATCATTCTTTTATGTGTAATTAATTGTAATGTTCTATACACACAAATGCAATATTAGGTTAAGATATAAAATCAAAAGTAAAAAGTAAATAACGAATTAATTCTAGAAAATTGTTCAAAAAATTATATTAACGTAATTATGTAATACAAAGTATTTTTATAACTTTTTAAGGTGTGTTTTATTTAGAAAGTTTTAGAAATTGTATTATTTTTTACAAGCCATCCCTTGTGATTCTGAATATAATCTACCGATAAACAGTTTAACGTTTTGGTTATGGTATCTCATATTGTAACACTACTAGTGGCACATAGTGGGTTAGACTATATATTGATATTTTGATATTTGATATTTCGCCTACATTATCTAATGTAATGTCTTTGCTTAAAGAAACAACCTTTTAAGCTGAAAGTATGTTAATAATACGTACATTAATATATTGATTACACTATTGCAAGTAAGGTAAAGGAACCAATTGTCGGCTTAGCACTAGTACTCGGCACCTCAATTGAAATTATCATATAACAAGAAAACAGTAACCGGTATTTAAAATGGGTAATAACTCCCTGTTTTGTGACATTTTCAGGTATATGTATGCAAAGGATGAGTTAATGTGGTTTTATACTTCAGGGTAGTGAGGTTAGCTATAATTTAAAGACGCGCAATAACATAAATTTACGTTTTTCTTAAGCTAACGGTTAAGCGGAAAATTATTGTAAATATTTTTTTTTAAGCTCAACTTGCTTTGATTTGAATCTTAAAAAATGTTATATATACTTAAAAATCGTCAAATAATTGAATTTTATATTTATTTTGTTTTTATTTTAACTTATTTGTATTTTTATAACGGGTGACGAGAATTGGCATCAATAAATAGGTATGCTTCAGTAGTCGGCATGGGTGTCGACTGCTGATACAACATAGAAATTGAGATTTCTCCAGAAATTAAGCAAGTAAATGATAAGTTTTAAAGCCGTTGTTATAAAAATACAATCAAGCAAATAGAACCAAAGCTCGTCATGGAGTGCCGACTTCGGCAACT
>JAHWXV010360685.1:0-31787 GCA_024586415.1 Phrixothrix hirtus | reverse complement strand
GGCCTCAGCTTCATAGCACACCCAAGATCAGTCTGCTTCGAGCATCGGTGAAGTCAGGATAAACTCTGTACCCTTTTAAATAACTGGTTTCGGATTAAAACAGGACACTCCCACTTGCCAATTAACATTCTATTTATGGAGGTATTGTAAACGTAAAGCGCGAAAAAATAATAAATCTATGTGGTAAAAGTGAGACGAATGGCTATTTAAGCACTGAGTAAAGTCAAATTCCATAAAAACCGTAAATTCTTAATAACCGCACGCAAAACTGAACCTTAATTCTGTTATTTTTTAAGGTGGAAACTACTTTAAATAATATTATATTTAAACATACACTGCTTGAAATAATGTCAGCAGTTTTCAAAAATGAAATAATAGAAAATTGCTTTTCATTACCTTTTTTTTATGAAAACTACAATGTATTCAATAATTTAAATAATGGAAAAGTTGTTATACAAGCAATATAGGTAATTGTCCATATAAACCCAAATTTTTCTATTTACCTTTATTTAAAATTTAATTAACATGCTAAAATTAACCGGTATTGGAGGTAGCAACTTTTCTATTGTTTAATTTTTGGGAACTGCTGACACTATTTCAAGTAGTGTATGTTTAAATATAATATTATTTAAAGTAATTTCTATCTTAAAAAATAACAGAATTAAGGTTTAGTTTTGCGTGCGGCTATTAAAAATTTACGGTTCTTATGGAATTTCACTTTACTCAGTACTTAAATAGCCATCCGTCTCACTTTTACCATATAGATTTGGTATTGTTCAACATTTTATGTTTAACTATACTTCCATAAATATATTGCTGTTAACCGGCAGGTAGGAGTGTCCTGTTTTAATCCGAAATCAGTCATATAAAAAGGTACAGACTTTAGTTGATTTACGGCACTTCTGTTTTGAGATTACGTCACGATGCGTAATGGAGAATATTTTGGAACAAAGTTGGGCGATAAAATTCTGCACAAAACTCGACAAAAAGGCGTCCTTCAGTGCACTCGCGATCAACACTCAATTGGCCTTTTGCTCGTCCGTCGACAGTTTTGAGGTCAGTTTGGCACGCACCCTTCACAACGGTTTTCGGAATATTCAGAGAATCAACTAAAAACCGAACATTCATTCGACGGTCAGAATTCAACAAATCACGCACACGAGTCACATTTTCATCCGTTTGGCTTGTTGATGGCCGTCGACAGCGAGGGTTATCGGCCACCCTTCCTAGCCCTCATTGAACTTCTTTATCTACCTTGTAACTTGCAGATACGGTAGAGCAGATTCCTCGTAACCTTGATTAAGCAATTTGTAAGTTTCGGCAGAATTTGATCGCCCAAAGTTGTTCGAAAGTATCCGCCATCGTTCGTCGTGACGTGGTCTTGAAACTGAGGGGCACTAAACTAGATATCCTGACTCCAACGAGGCTTGAGGCAGACTGACCTTGGATACACTTTGAAGCTGAGTTTCCCCCCCATCTAACCAAATGAACTAGGCCGCGCTGCGTCCAATAGAGGCGCGACAAAAAATATATTTAACTACTTTCTGGACACACCTTGTTAATTACACCACAGGAAATTGATTCGCGAGTTAAAATGTGACGGCAGAAGTGATACGCTTGGAAGTTGTTTCCACATCCTCCACATCTGATTAAAATGATAATGATATTCGGAACTAGCTAAATATCAATTAAGAAATTTCAAAGAAACGAAACCAAAGAAATTACCTCGATTTGTTATGGTCATTAATAAAGTGACAAATCGACAAAAATGGAATTAAATCGCGAAAATTTTCGTCCAATGATTTTTTGTGATTCTAAAAGTAATTTAATTCAACAATAATGTATGGATCGTCTTGTTTCGGTCTTTGATAACGGTGCACCATCCAAAATAACAATTTATCGCTAGTTTTCAGAATTCAAGTTTGGTTGCGGTAGTCTCAGTGACGAATTCCGCGAAGGTTATCCGCGAACTAGTGTTGTTTCAGACAATATTGATCCTGTGCGTGAAATGATTGAGATGGATCGGCATGTGACTTACTGTGAAATAGAATCAACCCTTGGCATTGACATGAAACAAATATCAACGATTTTGCATGACCATTTAGGTTTAAAAAATTATGTGCCCGATGGATTCCACAAAATTTAACGGAGGCTCAAAAAGTGGCTCGTGTTCAATGGAGCAAGGAAATGCTGAAAAAATTTAATCGTGGTGCTTCAAATTTGGTTTATAACATTATTAAAGGTGACGAAACTTGGATTTATTCATATGAACCAGAAACAAAGTAACAGTCACGCGTTTGGGTATTTCAAAATGAATTGAATGCAACAAAAGTTGCCCGTTCACGAAGTGTTTCAAAGAAAATGGTCGCAACATTTTCCAGTGTTACTGGTCACTTTGCTACCGTCGCTTTAGAGGATCGTTGCACGATCAATGCTGATTGGTATACAAGCTTTTGCTTACCGGAAGTCATCAACTTAATCAGAAAAATTATTGCAAAACGGCGGATCATATTGCACCATGATAATGCATCGTCACACACAGCATCACAAACTCTCGATTATTAGAAGCGGCAAAAGGTAGAATTAATGATTTATTGTCCTTACAGTTCGGATTTAAGTCTAAATGATTTCCTTTTATTCCCGGTTGTCAAAAAGAAAATACGTGGAACCCGTTTTTCAACACCTGAAGATGCTGTAGAAGCATTCAAAACTCGCATTTCGTCTATACCATCTTCGGAATAGAAAATTTGCTTCTACAACTAGTTCGAACGCGTGAAAAAGCGTATTGATTTTAAGGGCGAATATTTTGAAAAACAATAGAAGCATTATTACTGTATTTTCATTGTGTTTTCATACCTATTCCCGAAAAAATTGTAGCACCCCTCGTACATAATACTTTAAAGTCTTTAAACGCGTTTCTATTGAACATTCGTTGTTGTAACTATTTACTTACGATAGATGCAAATTAGTGCGAAGTACCCAACAATGTGTATTTGCAACCTATGGATACAGGTGATATTTTACGGTGGGGGATTAGAGAAGAGATGCGTTTTTGTTATTAACAAATACATCTAACATGTTGCAGAATGTTCTAAGTACAATATTACGTCCGACGTCTTTGTTTTTGTGTGGATTGGAACATTTATTATTTTATTTTCAAGGCTAACGTTTCAGGGAATCTAATTTTTCCCTTCTCAGAGCCTAAAACATATATTATTTATAAAATATAAATGCAATGAAGTTTTGTTAAAAATCTAACTTGACTGTCACGTACAGATATATTTCCCATAACGGTACTATTACTCTTATGAAACGGAGTAAAGGTTTCACATCAAATAGTCGTAGGTGGTTGATAGTTGTCGTTAGGCCAAAAAATGGTGGATGACACACCCTTCCGGTCTCGTTTTCCTAACTTTCTCTCAGCCTGCTATAAGGCACTTACAGATCTTGTATCGCAATATACCTACTACAATACATAGGTAATTCATTAACATGTTTTATTAAATCAATGTTTTTCCTCATTCATTTTACCGCTATTCATATATTATTTTACATGTGAAAATCATTCTTCTTTGTCTACTCTTTAACCGCCGATATCTATAAATTTTTCATTATTGATTCTTATGAACTTCTTTGGAGATTTTGGGACATTTCGATTTAAATTGATATGTTCATAGTACGAAAAGGATTTATATTTATTCTGCTTAGGTTCGTTCAGTCGTGAGGGCCGGGTCTTTATCAGTGATGGTGCCATTCTAGGCCTTACCGAGAATCTCGCTAATATGGTTCTCTGATTTGTCGATCAGAATTTCAGAAGATAGTTGATTTCGGTAGAAACGTTACATGCTCAGATGACGGCGTTTGAAGTTCTAATCTGAAGTCTACCTTGAAATCAATTGAGGTTAGTGATAAGAATTCTAGTCCTAATTAATAATAACGGTTGAACTATTTAACAAAACAATTTATTAATGCGACTAGAAATAAAATGATTATTTACAGGTTCAAATGTACATATATACAAAAACGGTCTATTTAAAATAAAACATGTTCATATAGAATGCTAAAATTCAAAGACTAGGTAACTTGGACTCGATAGGATGATTTGTTTATTTAAATCAGTGCGCAGTACCGATTCTGGCGAAGCGTGGTCAAACCACTCTCCTTACGTTGTATATACAATACTGCGCTCTCAGTAAACCTCGGATCATTGAGACCCGTATTCTGTTACTCTAGCGACCACGGATGTATGACACGGATGAAGATTTTACTTAACGCTTGGAGGCGTATACGCCCCTGCGACTGATGCAACTCGGGACAGAGACGCACCGCGACGTTCGACAGCATTTTCAGTCCGTTACTAAAGCAATCACAATTGAGAGCAGCGTGGTGTTTTTATATTCTGTAGTCGGTTCATCCTCGCTTTGTCCCCGCTACTAATGGAACTCGAAGAAAAGAGGCGTCTCGATATCCCTCACTAGAGTAACCGCAATCACGCTCGATGTGAAGTAGTTGTATTTCAATACGGTCGGTAATGTATATTATTCTAGTTGGGATGCAGTTCGACATAAATATACGTTTCGGTGCCGGGCGTCGAATTATTTCCCTTACTGAAGCAACTACAAACTATTTCGGCATGGCCGTGTTCCTTTAGGAGACTTCTCCGTTATTTAAGACAATGTGCCTAGAGCTATGTGCAGTTTGAAGCTTACGGCGGCGGTGGTGGATCAACAAAGCGCTCTGTAAGAATCGCTACGTTTTGTGTATCAAAATGTTCGACCCATCGAACAGGCTGGTAACAATGAAAGATAACCATGGTATCGGCATCCATACTAACGCTGCAGTCGGAGTCCCAAAATGGACTTTCCTTCTCAGCAGAATTGCATTCTATTTATACTAATTCTGATGCACTCTTTCTTCAACCGGCGAATGCAGCTTTCACCTTGCCCTTGTCTTTTGTTTTATCATTCTTGATAATTATAAAGTAACATGGCTTGGATATCTTAATTGCCTAACATTTCGCAACATTAGTTTAATTATTAATCGGTTTGTTGGTATTACTTCCTAATTACTATTATAATTAAATAATCCAACGTGATTTTTACGGCTATCTCTACATGCAATATAAACTAATTACACGGTGTTGAATTTTATTAATTACAATGTTATAACGAAGTTTAATGAATTCTTACTATTTGTAATTATTATTATTGCATCTGATTTACACTGTGCTAAGAGAAAGGAGCTAATCTTTATTTATATGGTCGTTTCATATAAGAGGTTTGCATTAACGCACTTGCAGATTTCGCCCTTAAAGCTTTCAATGTCTTTATTAATGTCTTATTTTTTACACTTCCGGTACTACATTTTTATAACGGGAACGCGGGTAGAATTATATCGATTCTTTAATCACGTTTATGTTACTTCACTACGTTTCCAGATAATGTTACAATTTTAACGAGAGGAATCAACTTATAAGCATTGTCTGTATATTTATGGATCTCTCTGTATCTCATGAAACATTTTCCTATTATTAATTATTTTGTTATTTTTGCTATTATTAAATGTTAAGGGGAACTTCTACCTGAATATCCATTCGCACTGATCTTGCATTTCTTTGAAGGTATGTTGTAATCAAAAATCTAAAATGATAATTGAAGCACCTAAATAATTCGTTTTAATTTGATTTAATTATTTTTCTTATTTAGTGGGTAATTAAAATCAATTTCTAAGATATTACAATAATTATTTCGATTTCACGCTATAAAATACTTTCAAATACAATGTATGCCTGCGTGAACAAAAATGAAACAGTTAACGCGTAAATCTGTATTTGTGTGAAATTTTATTCTGAAAACAGCCGATTATAGAAATATCTGATTATGTTCAATCAACTAAGGGTTTATTATGGACATTTTTGTGATTTTTAATTTTTATACAAGTCCCAAAATAGCACATAAAAATGAATCATGTGTATAAATATCCAGAGTGGCACCTTAGTCCACTAGCTGTATAGAAAACTACTTTAATGGGTTTTTAAGATAACATGGTTGTGATCAATTTTTATCAAGATACCAGCTAGGGAAAACAGGCGAAATTCCCGAATCCGCGATTTTGCTGATCTAGCAAACGTATTTAGTGTATTTGTTACCATAACCATAGATAAGATCGTCAAACAAGTGGACTTTGAAAAATATATCTAAAAGCGATAGATATAAGAGTATCTATAAGGAAATGGTACCATACTTGTATAACTACTACCTTAAAAATAGAAAAGCTATTTAGCAGGTGTTTGAATGAAATTTTTTACTCTACCTAACCAAATACGACAACAGAGGCTACCAAAAATTTGGCCTATATCTCGGAAACAAAGACTCCCATGACATTAACTCTTCTTACACGTTTTGTTTCTAAATATACTTAGTGAGATGCAAATCGCAACACCAAGAACGCGTAGGAATATTTTGACCAAACTTGGCAGAAACTTTTAACTACTAAAAGGTAAAAATTGATTAAAATTTCATTATTATGGATCAAGTTATAATGACTTATCTGACAATCCTTTCAGTTTTTTCCAACAATGTTATCTGGTGTGTTTTGCGAGATTTTGTGTAGTTCTTTAGTTTTCGATTGTAATCGTTTGTTTTGAGTCTGTGATTATGCCTAGAGTGCGCCAGCGTAGAAATTACCGCCAATTAAGCGAATTTGACAGAGGTCATATTGTTGGTTTGCGCGAAGGTTGTTTATGATTTAGAGAAATTGCAAATCACCTTAACCCAAACCAATCCACCACTATCCACTGCTATCAGGCATGGACTGGGGGGGAGGGGGTCAGGAACGTCACAGAAGAGGAACTGGCGTGCAAAGAAGAATAAATGAGGTGCATGATCGCCATCTTCGACGTATGGCAACACGAGGCCGATTTTGCAGTACCAGATCAATTGCCAATCAACGGTTAGCTAACGAATGTCGTTCTGCAACCCTTCAAATGGTTTACCACAGAATCAGAGCTTGCGACTTGCAATCCTTGTGTTACCACTAACGGCTTAACACAGACAGCAACGTTTGAAGTGGTGTAAGTTGCGATTGCACTGGTACCTGAAATGGTATAGGGTGATGTTTAGTGATGAATCTAGATTCTATTTGAGGATGCATGATGACCGTATTGGATTCAGACGAAGATGTAGAGAACGTCGCAATGTTGAATTTTCTGTTGCGAGGCATGTGCACCACACTGTGGGGATTATGGTATGAGGTGCTATAATTTATGGGAGTAGGTCCCATTTGGTATTCATCTGAGGCAATAAGATCGCCCAGCGATATGTGAATGTGGTGGTAGAACCCCATATTATTCCATTTGTTCAACAGTTGGAAGACCCACTTTTCCAGGACGATAATGCCCGTCCCCATATTGCAAGACATTCTATGGACCACTTTGTAGAGGATAATGTCAATCTCTTGCTATGGCCACCGCGATCTCCTGATATTTCTCCCATCTAGCATGTTTGGGATATTATGGGGAGAAGACTGAGGAACACGCTGCATCCTCCGCAGACGCTGCAAGCTCTACAGCACGAAGCATAGGTAGCTTGGGACACAATACCTCAAGAGGAAATCAACTATCTGCTAAATTCGGTGTCATGGAGAGTAAGGAAGTATGTAACCAATAGGGGAACCAACCCATGATTAATAACAATTATGTTTATATTTTGTTCTTTTTCTTTAAAATTTTAATCAATTGCTACCTTTTAGTGGTTATTCTGGATAAGTTTGGTCAAAAAATTCCTACGCCTTCTTGGTGTTGCGATTTCTATGTCACTGAGTATGTTTAGCGAATATTTTCTCACTAAACAAGCCTCTCAAAATAATGCACAGTTGTAGAAATGTGTGCTGGTTTCCAGTGGCGGCTCGTGAGTTCTGAAAGAGGCTGGGCACAAGTAAAATCTTACCTATTTATTGTACATAAAATCCATTCTCCTATTTTTCAAGCCGGAAAAGACGTCAATGACTTTGTTGCCAAAATCCGGGATAAACTGGACGAACTCCTCACTTTTTGTAATAACCAAAATTGTTCTACAGATCTTTGCAAAACTTTTTATAATAATAGGTGATAATAGGTGTCATTTCCGAGTTATCAGCTTCAGAAGAGAATTGTGTCAGGCGCACGATCGCCATCTCCAAAATGGCGGATTCGGGGTTATACTGGCTAGCACCATGATGTAAATTGATCGCATAGGTAGTATCTGCAAAATCACAATCAACTAAGTTGATTTTCTATACATAGAAGTGTATAAGGGTACAGCAACTGGAAACTCCCTTTACATCATTAAAAAGATATTAAAAATTTAATATCGATCAATTTTGACGCACCTGCATTTGGTCAAAATTATTTCAGGATTATTTCTAAAGCTTTACGCATAAATTACATTTCAACACACGGAATCTCTAAACAGAACTTTGTTTAGTATTATGTCTATTAAATGAAACCTTTTAGATGTGTTAATTAAATTCTTAAATAGAGTTGGGTATCATGCAAATAGGACTTGTTTTCCATTTATTCCTTTTTCTTGAATTATTTTAACTTTTATTAATAGTGCCATCTAAGTATATTGTTCTAAATTAATATTAATATTCTTATCCTTAAGGTCAACATCTACAAATACGAGTTGGAGTACATTCAGGAGCAGTAGTAGCAGGAATAGTGGGTTTAAAAATGCCAAGATATTGTCTATTTGGAGATAGCGTCAACACTGCCTCCCGTATGGAATCTACTAGCGAAGCCATGAAAGTTCATATCTCACATTCAACAAAAGAACTTTTGCCCGACTCTTTTCGGGTATTTGAACGAGGTGAAATACAAGTTAAAGGGAAAGGTATTTAAATTTACATATTAAAAAGTACATTTATAAATGTATGCACTTTAATATTTTAACTTATTGCTTTAAACATTTCAGGTTCTATGAAAACATATTGGCTTCAGCAAAGAGAAGCTCGTTCACCAATTCATAGGTCATTTGATCCACCGATAACAGAATTTGAAAGCACATTTCTGGAACAAAAATTGTACGAAGAAGGGCGTCGAACTGGAATATATTCTCCCATAACCTTTCAGGATGTAGCCCGTCGTAGTATCGCGAGTTCTCCCATAAAGGAGCCAAATATTTGTAGAGGTGATATATTATAAATCATTCATAGTTCAAAAATATATTTTTCTTTTAGGCTCAAGATCAAATTCAACCGGCGCCATATTTACGAGATTAAGCGTACTAAAAGTCGAACAACAATCATCTCCATCAAAAGTTTTCGGTTCTCCTATTAATGATTCTGCAGAATATGCGAACCAAGCTTGTGCTATTTTCAAATCTGGTAGTTCATGTACAAGGAAATCGAAAGCACGCAACAAACCAATACGTAGCGCATCTGAATTTGGTTTTCATGAACAATCTTCACTGGCTGTAAACAAAATTCCTTTCAATAAATGTTGCCGTCACAGTGAACAAACTATTCCAGATAAAGAATCTCATAATTTTCTCAAAATACCCGTGACATCAAAAAGCGATGGCAGTATTATCGATGTTAGTCAAAACCATTTAGGAAATAACCTTCCTAATAGTCTTAGTCAGAATTTTAAACCAAATTACACCCAAGAATGTTGTACTGGGTTTACTTCTGGAAGACAAAGGATACAAAGTAACACATGTATTATTATTTAATTTAAAAATTTCATCTGCGATTATTATGCTTGCCTAAAAGAAAGTTTACTGTAATTGGGATCAAGGTTAAATTCAAAATTGACCTAAAAATTGTGGTTAATATCTCAGATTGTGATTATGCTGTTTGCCTTTCGAAGGTATATATTTTTGGGAGAGTAATTATATTTAGAATTGCAATTATTATACTATATTCTTCTACGTTGAATTTACTTGAGGGGCGTAAGCAAAGAGATTTATTTATTTAATGTGTTATTCTAGAATAACTGAATGTTTCTGCATTTTGAATATTGTCAATACCTATATTTAAATTAACTAAATCTAAAAGATTACACATGTTTTCACATACTTTAATGACATTAGAATTAATAGAAAACACAATATTCATCTTTGTAATTCGAAACGCTGACAATACTGTATTTTATTATACAAACTATTTCAGAAATATAATTTTAATATAATATTCTACAATTTATATTTTTTATAAATTGAAAGCATAAAAAGTTGAAAAAATCTGTCGCTGATTGTCACAGTAATTGGTAAAGGGAATTTATAACAATATTTATTTATATTATCTAAGTTTTACAATTTCTAAAACGTATACTTTTCTTTGCAACTTCTTGTAGTTACTTATTGAATTAATATTCTAACCATATAAGAGACGGCTATTAAGGAAACAGGACCAGCGTGATAAATGTAGCTATTTTAAAGCGATGCACTTGAATATCGAAATCATCGAAAACATCGGTATAGCTGTGATAGGGTGATCTTAAATCGCGTATAGATGGCCACTATTCGAAGCAGGTATTCGACCCAATTAAATTTGGAATATGCGCCATTGATTGAAACATTTCTCCTTTCAGCGTGTCTTTCCTTTTAGGAACAGCTAAAACCTGCTGAGTGTAAAATCTAACCCAAACAAGAGGACAATCATGTATTACAATGTATTTATCAAATCAAATCCATGTTTTGTTGTCGAAAATTTAACCTTCCTCTCTCTCTCCCGCTTGTTCTTTAAGCTTGGTTAGCATTAATACCGTTCCAAGGGGTGTTCTAAATTCCCACGATGACATTCTAAAAAACTAGGTCGAATTAGAACCATCTCTCTTTCCAGTGCACATATGTTTTGCACACTGGTTCAAAAATATACGGAACGGTATTAATTGGTACCTGAATTTAATAAAAAAAACGTGTGTTCTAGAAGTCATGATTTTGACACACACATATTAAAATTAAAGCAAAAAACACATAACCAACAAATGTCATTTTCATTAATTGTCACTGATTATTGCGAATTACTACCAAATTTGTATTTCTTATTTATTATACCTGAAAATGATCAAACGAGAACAAAAGATATTTTATTGTGGTAGTCATTTGTAATAATCAGTGACAATTCATAAAAGTTACATTTGTGATTATTTATTTTAACGTTTTAATTGCGGTATGTGTGTGAAATAAGAAAATACCTACCTTGTCAAAGCCATGGCAAGAGTTGATTCCAAGACTTCTGGTACCTCGTTATTTCATATTAATGAACTATCAAATTTTAAAGTCATTTATAGTATATTTATAATAATATATTGCCACAATACAAATAAGATTTTAGCGCTGGGGAAGCCTTATGCTTACTTTCCAGGCGGATTTAGCGCAGACTGCTTAGAGGGAGGGTGGATACTCAATTAACTAAAGATATTTTGCATGGCAGATGTTTGGGAAGAGTGATACTGTATGAAAATCGTTTAAAATATTGAAAGGGCGTCATTAGCTTTATTTGGGAAAACATCTATCTTAGCCAAAAGCTAGAAACGGAAATACAGCGATGTAAAACTCTGATATAAAGTATTACTTAGATAAGTGTGACTATGTCTGAATCACTCAACATGAGGCTATATACTTACATAACGTTGATCAAACTAACTTCCAAAGATCGCTAATTATACTTGGGTTTACCTTAAATACCTGAAAATTAAGCCACAACCATTCTAAAAATAAAAGATGAGGTAATTAACAATAACTATAATGAATAAAAGAAATGTGTCGCAAAAGTTTGTCTAATGATAAATGTTAAAAATGGTATAAATCGCAAATAGGTTAACTATTCAATATTTAACAAATTTAATTATTAATCATAAATTATGGCGAGGGCTCACGCTACTCTAAAAAGTTAGACTAATTTAAGAGAAGATCGGATAGATAACACGTAGGTATCAGTTACTCGAAAACAAAATTAACCTGATACATACGGATCGCTCTGTATATTAAACTTATTACAAAATTTACGCCAATCATATTTATTTCACTATGTGATTACTGCATCGAAATTACAAGTTTTGAAATTCAAAACTACCGCATACTTTGTTAGGAACATGAACTAAATGTCAATAACTTTAATACGCAAAAATTACAAATGGTTAAGTTCGAGTAACGATCGCTTGAGTTTTTACTTCCAAGTTACTTTAGTTAAGCAACATAAAAATTCACTTACGTGGTTGTGCGATGTTGAGTTTTACTATTTAGAAAAGCTTACCTTAAAACTTGATTTACATCATTTATAATTTTCGTAAAGGGAATCGCATTTAACCAATAATGGTGGACAATGTGTTGGAGCGTACTTTCAAAAACAGTTCCCCAAGAACGGGATAAGTCAATAAATTCTATACCAAAATATTGACAACTAAAATAAAAGGAACACTGCATAACTATAAGTTGAAGGTTTCACATTATTCAAGGCAAGTCTTGGCCGAACTGCTCGAAGGTTCAAAGACAAGTCCCTTTTGTTTTCTAGAAATTGACGCTCGCCAAACGGAAGCGGCTCCCACAATTCATTGCGCTTTAAGAAAATGTATCAATCAAAAGTTATGTTTTTAAACAGATCACTAATGTGACTGCATTATCACGGTAAAATAATCTTTCGTCTACAGATTTTCGCATAGTAAAGTCGTGATGATCTAATGCCCGAATATTATTACCAGGAGTTATTAATACTTACATCATTTAAAACAAAGCTATGTAGATTTTAAGTGGAATGATCGAGCTGAAATAATTTAAATGCTTTATTTAAAATAATTCCTAA
The DNA here is from genome assembly GCA_024586415.1 of Phrixothrix hirtus. Classification (NCBI taxonomy): domain Eukaryota; kingdom Metazoa; phylum Arthropoda; class Insecta; order Coleoptera; family Phengodidae; genus Phrixothrix; species Phrixothrix hirtus. The sequence continues at coordinate 19,004 of JAHWXV010360685.1, read as the reverse complement.
CAAAACTAAAGGGATTTTAATGAATAATTTTATTAAATAAATATTGAAGTAGGGTTTGTTATTAGAAGTTAATGCCAAAAATTGAATGGTTTTTAAATTCAAATTATTAAGCAAATGATCAATGAATTATTAAAACTACAATGCATTAAAAATCCTATACAAGATGTATTCAACAAGTTGATACATTTCAATTAACTTAAATTAATTAAATTTGATAAATTCTATATACAGTGTGCGGCGAATTAAAAAGCCGTTTACAATATCGAGGTAGTTGTTATCGCCATAGTTTTGGTCACGCAGCTTTGTCATGGTTATGATACCAATATCATAGCTAGCTATAGCGAATGCTATTTCGATCCCCTCTTTATAAATCTGCCTTTAGACAAAACCGCTTCAAACAATGCCTGAACGTAAATTAGGGTGCGGCACTAGAAAAAATTAGCCCCATTCTATATAAGAAGCTTCAATGTAAAGACAACGTATCGTTGTCGGTACAGTGGTCGTCCAACCTTTAGAGATGTATCAAACATTACTAGACATATTTTATTAATTTTTCATAATATGGGGAATGAAAAATTTTCCGCGTCGTCGACAATGATGACGCCACACAGTATTCCGTTTGCATAGTCTAGGAAGACAATAGGATATTATAATATATGGCCGGTAAGTGTTGGGAAACATTTTTGAAATCCTTAGCAATCGTATGTCGTTCACTATTTTTTGCGCTAACGGCAACTATCAACCAATTACGACAATTTCATATCAAACCTTTACTCCGTTTCAGAACAATACTAGTACCGTTATGAACCATAACGGACTTGTTGTGAAGCATTGTGAGGTTACTATTACAACCAAACCAATTCGAGAAATATATCAGAATGTGATAATTAGCATAGCTGGTTAATGTATAAAAATAGGCGGGTAGCGCAAAAAATTCTGTTTTCATATTTTTGAATAGTGTCATCCCAATGAAATAATATTGTAACAATTTGAACTTTTTTTTTTAATTTCAAAGGAATGCCAAAAGAAAACTAAAAACTATTATTTTATAAATTTATTTGACATAAAACGTACAAATACATAATCAATCAACCAGAATATAAAATCAATCATCATCAGAGTTTTCGTATGAATCCTCTAAGGGATAATCCTCTTCATTTGGTGAAATTCAGTTTGATACAGATCGTGGTATAATAGTAGGTGCTACAATTAATCTTAAAACATTTCGGAACCTACGGCAATCCTTGTTGTGTGTTTCTTACGTTTCTTCCAAAAGCTGCCCGATCGGAAGCAGTGCAGAATTTTATTTACACTAGTGAATAGAGGCATAGGTAAACTTTTCTTGTTTCGAGATAAAGATTTTTGAATTTAACTAAATTGATTTCGAAACCAGACCACGATATTCTGAAAATAATATCCAAGCGTTTGATGAGTGCAACATCTAAACCTGATATGTGAACACTCAATTTGGGATTCCCAAAAAAACAGCGACCTGTGTTTCCATCATTCGTAGATTCAAATCCTGGCTTTGATTTGTCTATTTCAGATTTGAATTTTTGTTCAATTTCCTCGGTACACATTTTTACACTGGCTTTGTCTTTGGCGCTTTTAGTCTGCAATTTTTTTATGTTCAGCTTGTAGCTTATGTGCAATAAGCATTCCGAACAACGAATTCAAGCATGAGGTGTAGACAAACCAAAGCCAAAATACTCTTGATTGCTGTCGAAGTGCCTGAAGTCTTCGTCCATCATTTTGGAGGTGGAACCGTAGATATAACACGTCTATAACGAACCAGTTTCTGTCAAGGCGTTGCACACTTTTGCGTCAGTCATCGTCAGCAAAACTTCATGATCGACAGAGATTTGAAAATCACCGAAGTTAAAAAGTGTTCTAAATAAGCGGTTTATTATTTTTAAACTTTATGGTCTCTACTACAGTAAATTCACTTATTTATTTAGCAAATATGAATTTAATCGAGCGGGAAAACATCATAGATGACGGTTGAGCATTTTTCAAAATAGTATTGTGAACATCGTCTAATCTAAGAGGCACACAAAAATTCAAACAACAATCGCCAGTATCCTCGGTGTTTTTACATCTCCGTTTCTAGCCACTGTGACTAGAACTTCCATCACAACTCCGTTTATTGATAAGTGTGAATGATGAAGTACCAGGGAACACACTGTACTTGTACTTGTATAGTATTGATGATAAATTAAATTCAGTACGAGTTTTTGTCACAACAATGTGCTCATTTGGAGGATAACAGGCTCGTTTCGACTTACTCAAGCTATAATATGACGGAGACATGTTACGTTCTACCTTCATAGACCATTTTCTAATCGCAATAGAGATAGTTTTTTGTCAACTTGACCGCACAGCAACGGCTGCACTCATGATTAATTCACGAATATTTCTCGATTACACAAGATCGTCTTTCGTCTTACACGACTAATCATTGAAAGTGTTTTGAAGCCTTCCTGCGGGAGTGGCATCCTGAGATGATGTAGATGTAGATGGATAATGCATGCGCGAAATTGTAAGTCTTGAGCATTCAACGAGCTTCCATTCTTAGTCAAGAAATACTCCGATCATTTATCAACTATCTTTTTTGAAAAACTTGCTATATTTACTTAAAATCCTCATCAACATCACTAATGTAAAAGTTCAGTGAAATAATTTCAAAAAGACAAGAGTTTTTTTGATCTTTCGCGTAATTTAATCACTCTCAAAAATAAAATAGAGTGAACGTATTCTGCCAAAAACGACAAAAAGTAGTTGTACTCAAGTGTGCCGACTAAAATATACATCCTTTTAAAAATGAACGTTGGTGCTATGATATATTTACAATCTAGACTGGAAAAATGTGGGAACATGTCGGAATGAACATTCAAAGTTATTTCACCAAGAAAAAACAACACTAAATATTCATCTTAGTTGAAATATGCCTATCCCATTAATTTAAAAGACGTGTAACTTAATTTATATGAAAACATATAATACTTACCCTCAGAAAGACAAACTATCACAATAAACTTCCACAAAGTTACTAGCAACCACAATGATATGGTAACAAGCGTGGTGCAAAATGCAACTAATTATTTGCGCTACAAATGCGCAAATAATTAGTTGCATTGTACTTTCCTCATTGCCTGACTTCATGACTCATCAATATATAATGTTAGATACAAACAATTCGTGGAATTGGAAGTTTGGAGGTTTTATTAACGATACTTAATTATCAATATCTGGAAATCATGACAAGAATTATGTGTATCTAGGTTGAGCAAACGAAACACTGTGCGACGTAGAATATTCGACCAGAATTTGATCGTAAATTTTAATAAAATTAAATATGTGCGCGTGAATAGGCCTTCAAATGACTTGTTGTTACATGATGGCCTGACAGCAAAGTTTTGCGAGTAACGTATGTATTTAGGAATTGCAATTACTAACTCAGAACAGAGAAAGGAAACAGTAGCGAAAGACAAAAAAATAGTCCGTTTGGAATGAGTAAGTATTCACTCCCAACCACGAAAAGTAAATTTCTTATCCTACTTTAGTGTAATGTGAAATTTAAAATAAAGTCAAAGGAAAAAACTAGGCATAATTTAAATACTTTTCAGCGCCAATCGACGGAAATATCGCACAAAAAGTAGTAGAATTGATAGACTAAAAGATTTAAACCTTAAGTAAAGAATCATCAACCATGATAATCGAGGTACAGTGTGAACCAATTTGATGAACGCTTTCCATCCGTCACTCTGAACACATCAGTAGATTGCCGAAAAAATGACTGCAATCACAGTGAAACTGTTAAAAATAATGGTTAAACGCATACCCCCATCGCGAGTACCTCAGTCGGTACCATCAGAACATAGGAAAAAATGAAGATTGAAAATATTTTAAATAAGTGATCTTCGTAATACGTATAATTAATACTAATTCTTATTACCCGCGATAAAAATATTTGAAGAAAAGCTTCGCGTTAAGTTTGAGACGTAAACGCAATGATAAACAATTTTTTATGAGCAACAAGCTATGTAAATACGATAATCTGCAAGAACATTTCAAAATAAATGACTTTCAAGAATTATAAGTTCAATTCCCATAGGTTTGTTGGCACCGTTCGTTATCGAACATAGATAAGTATGCATTTATTTGCATAGAATTTCACGGATATTGAAATACAATATTTTATGGTATCAACCCAATCAGTAATTAACTTTATTTCTGAGGGCGACATCAGATGCAATAGATGGGAGTTTCCTTGCATACCAACCAAACACGTCCTTGTGTTAAGTTTCGCTGCTATCGTACACGCCCTTAAAATTTTGATTACCGTTTTTGAAGAGAATATTTTTATAGCAAACAGTACGAAGTAATATTTATTTTGAACGAAGTTCCAAGACAATAACAATAATTCCTTCATTAATTCTATAAATTTGAATGGTGTAGTTATTTTATAGTTTTTTAGGCATTTTTCAAAGTATGTACTGAAATGAGGGTTTCTCGTACAATAAGGAGTATTTATATAAGTATTCAGTTAACCGTAATTTAATTATATGAATGATATCTTGCAATATACTTACAAATTCTCTCATCCTCACTTAAAGATTTGTAAACCCAGAAATATTATCTGCTTCTATTCAATTAGTTGTAAATACCGTTAAAAGTGTTTCAATCGTAGTTTTGAATCCATAATGTATAAAATTTGCATATTGACCTTATTTTGTGCTAATTTGGAACTTTTGTCACGTAAAAATGTTTAATTTATCAAACATGTTCTTTATGATATGTCGGTGCTCAACTTTAATATGGAAGCTGTTCCACGCATCGCTTTCACTGCAAGCTGGCAAATAAACCACGGCAATACAAACTTCTTCAACATCTTCAGTGTGGTTCCCAATCATACGCAACAACTGTTTGAATTATCTAAACCAATATGGAGGTAAGTCAAAAACAATATAGGCTCTACCATTATACTGCAGTGATAACAATAAACAAATAATTTTTACAAAAAATGATCCGTGAACGGTACCAGGTGTACATAAAAGAATATTCAAAGTTTGAGGTTGTTTCATTTCCTTTGCCACAAATGGAACGGAAAAATAACTATGCGAATTTTTACAACACACATTCAGTCAGTAGTCGCGTTCTCTTTCCAATATCGCGAGTATATTTGATGTAACAAACGCAACAATCGTAGAAACCATGCGTCATAGCTTAGATAGCTTAACAGATAGTGCTGGCACAAACAACTGAACTTTCCTTGCAAAAAAAAATCACACGGGATAAGACCGGAGGAACTCACATTACCCAATGTTCCTTGTATATCGATACAGAAGTAAGTGTATAATCTGGACGCTATAGGTTTTGATACAATTGCAGGAATACGAGCACATTTTTAGTAGCCCTCGTAACACTGTCACATTACCATCTGCGGCATTGCTAGTTCCCAACTTGCACGAAATACAGATTTTTAAAGATTTTATAGAGGACATTCTAATACATTCGACCTTCTCCTCTGATACGTCTAACAATTAAATGTGGGAAACACATACAAATTATCGCAGAGGCCTATTGAATTAGAACTGACAGATTCAACTTTGCAGGCTGCATAACTCAGAAAGATTTACACGCATGACCCTGTCATGCGAAAGATTGAGGAAAATGTGGGATAAAAACGGCCACAATTGTTCATATAGACCATACAAACAACTTAAAGCGCCGATATTACTTTATATACATCTTGTATTTAAAATAAGTTTTTAAATTACTATAGAAACTATTTTACCTTATTGTAGTGTTGATAACGTTTGCATTCTTTTAATTGGCTAACCCAATAAGAACATTATCAAGAATTATTTTAATAGATCAGTTAAAATGTTCTACAATTTATTAATAAAACAAGAGCATAATTAAATAAATAACAAAAATATCTAATTGACTTATTTCTAATTTAAAAAGAACAAAATCATGCAAATGAAACACCACAAAAAAGCGTGCATTGATCTAATACCATAACCAACTAATTGTATAAAAATTGTATAAAAAAAATAAAAATCAAACCAAGGTCTCAACCGAAGCATTCCTACAATAAAAGCAAGAAGAATTTTAACATGTGTTTTTGTGTTTTAATTCAAGAATATTGTAAAAAACCATATAATAATTCTCAAATGATGTAATTACAACTAAACCGTTAAAATAAACCATGTTAATGTTCTTCTTGGGTTAGCTAATTATAAGGACGAAAACGTTTGGAGACAATTACAATAATAAAAATAACTTACAACACTACTGTCATTATTTTATTATCATAAACAACAAGGTAGATTAGTTAATTTTTTGGGGAAGATTTTACAACAAAAATAGTTTCTGACAAACTTTTCGACGCCATAAACCGAAAATCGCTTTACTTTAAAGATCTTATCAACTTTCAACTTTTCTTTGTTATTCAAGACTAATCTTCAACAGAATTATATTATTATTATATTATACGATTCGAAATGTATGGGTAGCTTCTCTAAAAATTATTTCATTTTTTATAGTTTTTACCAATGCTAATTACTTAAATCCTTTCGTATGTTCCTTTAGTCATCATAATGTATTATCAAACTTAAGTACAATCTACCGGGGGTGTCCGATATTAAAAGTACAGGTGGCTGTGAAATAAATAGCGCATGTGCAATATTGACGTTATTTGCATAACCTAACACTGTCATTTCGAAACCTTAGACTTGATTATTTTAATTTTTGTTAAGAAATGTCCACTTACGGGAGGAGTCCGATATTAAATATATAAGAGAAAATTTCACGAGCATTTTTATTTACAGAAAATATTTAATAGTGTCATAAAAAACTACATATTTTTAACTATTTTTCAACATAATCACCGTGAACATTAAAATATTTTTCCCAGCACGATACCAGTTTGAACATCGCTTCGCGGTAGTGCTGTTTGTCCAATTGATTGAAATACTTTAGAGCGGTGGTTTGCAATTCGTCTAGATCTACAAAACGTTTCCCCGCTAAAAATTTCTTTAAAGGGCCGAATAAATGAAAATCTAATGGGGTCAATTCCGAACTATACGGAGGATGTTGCAAGACTTCCCAATTCCGTTGTGGCAAACACACTTGTTTGATTTGACGTGTCATTGTTAATGGTAGTGCGCGGTTCAAGGAATTTACGCAGAAGTAGATCTGTACTATCCCAAAATGCTGTATCCATGGATTTTTGAGCATTAAATGGTAAAGTTTTGAATTTTTTATGAACTGGGGGAGCTGGATGTTTCCACATCATGGATTGTTTTTCATCTCTGCATGCAATTCATAAACCCAGGTTTCATATCCTATAATGATGCTTTCGATGAAATAATCCCCTTCCTGCTGATATTGGGTGAGATATCGAAGTGAAGCATTAATTCGTTTGTTTTTATGGTCGTCGGAGAGCATTTTGTTTACCCAACGGGCCGACACTTTACGGAAGTAACTTATGATTTCATGGACGCAATTTTTAGATATGCCAGTCATTTCAGCAATTTCACGAATTTTAACGCAACGATTTTCCATGATTAAACCTTCGACAACCATCGTTTAGTTCTGTTCACCCACTTTGAAATTTTTTGCACCAAATGGAGACTTCCTTTCGGCTTAGAACGTTTGAACCATAAACGCTCTCTATTCTGCGATGAATTTTATTGGGATTAACTCCTTCGGCCTGCAAAAATTTGATAGCTGCACACACTTCAAGCTTGGAATATTCCACGATCACACACGCCATGTTTACTTACTTTTAAAATATTAAATTGACGTTTGAACAAAATAACACTACGCACTATTTCCAAAGGCGGCTGTTGAATTCCTTGCAATTCTTGTAACTATCAATGGTTGGCCAGCCGACCGACTGCTTCTTTAGAACATTAAGTAAAATTAGTATTAGATCGCAGGTAATTTATAATAAAATTTTACAAAATAAATTGTTGCTTAGAACTAAATACAGGGTGTTACAGCATGATGTACATTTAGTCAAGCACATTGTTTATGAGAGTTGACTTGACCATAACAAAATACAGGATATAAGGAGCATTATTTAACACGCGTGCAGGCGGACTCTTAGCGACTACAAATCTTTAATAATTTAAGTCTAATCTGAAAAAGAATTACAAATTTCCGCGTAAAAATAGATACCAAAATTAGGCCTGTAATAACCTACTTTCAAGCATATGGTGTATTTACAAACAGAAAAGCTTGTTACGAGGGCTATCCAGAAAGTCGATTACATTTTGTCGTAAAATAACTCAGTACAAGAAAAGAAATTTATTATATACATTTGAAAGCGCCACCGAAATACTACTTTTCAACGTAGTCATCATACAAATTTAGGTACTTATAGCGGTATACAAGCTTTGAAATTCCATTTTCATAAAATCCTGCCGTCTAAGACCAACCAATTAGTCACGCCCTCCCTCAGTTCCTCATTGTCATCATTGAGTTGCGAGCCACGACTCACCTTTGAGAAGAGGTGGAAGTCGCTGGATGTAAGGTCCGGGCTGTATGGTGGATGAGGAAAAACCTCCCACTGAAAATCTTCAAGGACTTGTCGGGTGAGATTTGTCGCGCGTGGCCGGTCGTTATCGTAAAAAAGCAAAGTTTTTGAACTCAACTTTCCTCTATGCTTGTTCTGAATCGCTTTTCTCTAAAATTTTGCAAAGTTTGGCAATACCTCTGAGAGTTTATTGTTATTTCACGTTCAAAGAAATCAATAAGAAACAGCCTTTCCTGTCCCAAAAACGGTTGCCATAATTTTCCTTACAGACAAGGTTTGCATGCATTTTTTCGGCTTTTTTGGGGAATTTGTGTGCCCCCACTCCATAGACTGTCATTTGGTCTCGAAGTTCACATGTTTGACCTAGATCTCGTCTCCCGTTACGATTCGATCCAATAATGAGTCGCCATCTTTATCGTAAAAGTCCAGAAATGACGTTGCCATACGCTGATTCTTTTGCATTTGTGCATCTTGCACAAAATTTGTGGTATCCCAGTTTCTGAGAAACAATTTCATGCAAAAAACTGCGTGAAATTTGTAGAAAACTAAGTGAAAGCTCTGTTATTGTGAATCAGCGGTTTTCTTTAACCTGTTTATCGTCTTTTGCAACAATTTCATCAGTCACAATGCTTGGTCGTCCATTTCACTCTTCGTCGAGTACATTAGTTTGGCCATTTAAAAACCTAATGCACCATTGACGCACTTCACCTTCAGTCATAATGTTGCTCCCGTATACCTCACACAGTTGTCGATAAATTTCAATAGGTTTACATTCTTTCGCTAACAAAAACCTTATTACAGATCGCACCTCACAACTCGCGGGATTTCCTATTGTGCCACACATTTCAAACTGTTACTGTGAAATAACAGGGAACGACACAAACCTTGCACTAACACGACAGGATGCTGACTGAGCCAAGGGAATGCGCAGATACCAAGATGGGCGCGCTGCGCACGCTCAAAGCGGCTATAGACGAAAACGTAATCGACTTTCTGGATAGCCCTTGTATATTTATTTAGTATCATATTACGGTTTACTTCAAGAGCAACGAATGAAAACAGCTATATAATACTGTTCTTATAGTAACAATTTGCAGATATATTTAAAATTATGTATTTCTATTTGTCTATTGTCTAATAAATTTGTATTGAATGATTAATTATTTAATGCAATTTTACCTTCAGTAAACATTGTTTTATATCATGCCTATGACAATTATGTTCTGTATACATAGAACGAAAATGTTCAAAATACATTTCCTTTACATAAATGCACGTGTTTGTTCGTGTGCACAAATACTTGTGATACTCGTTTGCACCTAGTTTTCTCTACGTTAAAATCATATCTATCAATTTGACCCGTATTATAATAGATCATATTCGATACTTCGCAAATTTTGAACGCCTGACTTATTCCGCGTGAACCCCGCAACAAAAACATATTAAATGTAGTCGGCCATAGCTATAATAGGGCGGGGCAAATATTTCGAAAACTATGCAATTTAGACGCATAGTTTATAAGCGTTTATTGTCGTAGATATTAAAATGTATCTGCTGTTAAAGTAATGGCCTTATATCCCGGACACCCTGTATTTCAAAAATTCTAACGATGACATTTTAGAACTGGTAAATAGATATTAGTTTTTAAATAGCCTATGTACAATTAAAATATACTGACAGCTTCTACTTGCGTTTAGTTTAAATAAATACGCTTCTGTAATGAGTAATTTGTTAAAATGTAACCATTTGATATTCGTTTTGCATTTTTATCTACAATAAGTTCTCTGACGTGCCTGATAAACAAAAACCTAAATAGTATAGTTTTGCATGGCATTAAAAAATTCTCTTTTAAATTAGATTTAGATATGATTGTTTAATAACGTAATAGTTAAATTGTTGATATTGAAAGAAAAATGTATTAAAGTTTTAAAATTGCATTGAAGGTACAATTTTACGCCCATTTAATGAAGAGTGATTGGATTACTCATAATAAATATTCGACATTTAGGAAGTACGCAATAAGATAAACATTAATTTTAATGCCACAGAAAAAATAAATCATTTGACCGTGCGCTTATAATCGTTACATATTTATAAAAATAAAGTTTTTTTCTTAGGAAAAATAGCAGTTTAGAACAAAACTAAGGCCCAATGCTGTATCAAAAATCGAAGGGAAACTTGAGTTTAATACTTTAATTCCAATTAAAATGTTTATGTTGTAGCAATTTTTCATGTTATTGATTACCATAAGCATAATATCACACAAGGAAATATTCAGAAAGAAGTTTTTAATAATTTTTCTGGCATTCTACAAGTCCTCCAGGTCCACCTCTTTAAAGAAGTGTACCCTCAGTATGTAGTGTATGCCGAAAAATAATGAAAAAGCTATTACGCTATTAATATAGTACACTTATGTAAGTTTATGCAAAATTAAAATTTCTTACGTGCATGCCCTTGACATTAAAACCATTGGAACAATAAATTTCTCTATCGCCACATTTTTTTAATAAGGTCTTATGTTTGTAAATGGAGGATTAAACCTTGATAACTTTGTTTTAAGACAATGTAATAGACATATTATTTAGAAGATTTACTTATTAAACCTGTCCCCTAGAGGTTATCGAACTTGAACGTGGTTCATACTTAAAGTTTTGATTGAAAATTGCAAACAAATTAGGAAAACTTGTGACTGATAGGTTTTTCCATACTTTTAAAAAAGAATTTTAAATAAAAACGCTATTGGATTAATTCAGCATAATCTTTTCTGCCTTTCTTAAAGTTTTTGTAGGAATATTTTTGAACATCTTGTTCACACACAAGGGATTCACATATAATACACTTTGTACCTACTTTTTAAATGATTAATTTCACTTTACAAACATTGCATCAAGGTGCGATAATATTGTTTAAACAATTGAATTTAATAAACTCAAATATGCTTATCTTTATTTTAAACTATTTAATGTGCACACATACATATGTACATACGTACATACATACATACGTAAATTGAAAATACATCTATTTTTATTTTTATTTTTGGTTCTCAGAAATCTTGTTTTATGCATATCATGAGATTAACGTCTATTTCCACGAACACTCAACTGCTCCATATTTACAGCGTAAAATTACTGTAAATCACCCATTGCTATATCAGTATTTGATTTTTAAATTAATACACATATGTATATACATAGGTGTGGCATAAAAAATTTTCGATTTCTAATATAATACTTTTATCGAACTAAAGAATTCGGTTTAAATCTAAGACAACTAACCTACATATAAAAAAAGATCGAAAATTTGTATTAGGAACCATTTTTTAAAATAGCATCGCCTAAATACCTTGTTCTTGCGCTCAAGATCAAACTGTATCCATTACCTTTATCTAAGCATACCTTTGGATTATGTAGAATCTACTAGGACACTCTATTCTTTAGGGCTAATATAATTACATATATTTCCTATTCAATTTATTGACTTGCCGCACCTTAAGTACATTATTTTGGTATATAGGATTCTAAAAAATAGCTCTTTACAAAAAAAAAAGTTGCCGACCCCTGACCGAGTGAGTAAACCGAGGAGTCTAAATCACAAAGTCTAGAGACTAAGCATCCAGGGAACACTTTATAAAATGCCCTTATACTGTTTCTTGTAGAATGGGCGGTGACGCCATCTTGTTGGAATCAGCTGTTTCTTCTATAAAAGCGGTTTAAGCGTCGCGTCAGGAAATTTTATATTATGTTTAGATAGTATTCAGAGGCGATTGTTACTAATCGTCCAGCTTAAATTCAAACACCAACACCCTGATGGTTAATGTTCTCAATAGGACTTCTCTATGCCACTTTCTGCCTAATTAATGTCATCAAGAGAGAGCGCTTCGTACATTAAAATTACAACAGAAATCACATTGCGATTGCATTACTGAATTTTGCTTCTAAGAACGCTTCATAAATAAAAATACGTTTTCGATTCAAAAAACGATTCATGCTAAACACTGACAGCAAATAAACCTTTTTGTTTTTCTTATGTTATATTAGGTAGGCTTGATATTGGGTTTTTAAAACTGTCGGCGATTTATGTCGAACCGGTTGTTATTTCCTATAGCAAAAATTACTTGTGCCTTTACAGCGACAGAATAGTTTTAACAGTAAAATTTAAGCAACAATATTTGCATTAGAAGTAAACTGATGGTATATACTATCATAGGTACCTACATAAGTAAAATCCCTAACTCATAAATATAGATATTTATATGTGTATGTATTTATTTTTTATTTTATTGAATTGTACATATCCAGTTATAGCTATTACCTATATAAAAACTAAAATTAAATTATATTTAATTAATAAACGTGTCGAAATAAAAAAAAGGTTTGTACTCTGTACGCATGTACGTGGGTGGGCTGAAAACTAATGCACACATGCTTGCTTGTAAGCGCAAACAAAAACAAATAGCAAGATCGGGTAAAAAGTACATTAAAGTACAATTTTTAGGTTTCAAAATCATACGTTTATTTTTAAACATAGTCACCGTTGAGGCTAGCACATTTCTCCCAACGAGTAATAAGTTCTTTTATTCCGTCACTGAAAAATTCTTCCGACTTTTCTCGAATCCAGGACTTGACAGCTGCCTTCACGTTATCATCCGAGGTGTAATGATTACTCTTGAGGTCTCTCTTGAGTAAAGGAAAAAAATAAAAGTCGCAAGGCGCAAGATCGGAGGAATAAGAAGGGTGTGGACGAACGTTGTTATGTTGCAAGATTATTGGCGCCAGGCTGCCTCCAACACAATTTGAATCAGATCGTCGACGAGTTTACGATTATTAGCGTCTGTGGCAGTGATCGAACGACCTCTGCCTATTTCATCAACAATTATGGCTTTCCAGGCTCGCAACCACGAAATTTTATTACCCATCGATTTACAGTAGACCTATCAACAACATCGTCACCATAAACAGCCTTTAAACAACAATGAATCTCAGTAGGAGTCACTTTTTCAGAAGTTAAAAATTCGATTACAGCACTCTGTTTAACTCACGTTGGCATAGCACTAGAACACGTCTCCATACTTTCGCTTCTCGAAATACACTGGACAAATGCAACGACCTCAAACTTGCGCATGTGTATTGAGGGGGAATGTTACTTCTGCGTGCCACCTGGCGCGCTTCTAAAGGTCATTTCGTTCGCACTCTACAAGCATGTATGCATTATTTTTCAGCCTACCCTCGTATGTATAAATACATGTTATGCATGTAGTATGTAAGTATGTATGTACATATATCATACATACATATGTATACATGTACTTATTCAAACAGATGATAAGAAATATTATAAATACATAAATGCATTAACTTTCTACCAGGATTGATCGAAACACTTTGTTATTACAGGAACAAATATGTACAAATGTACGTAAAAAAGCATGACATGTTATACATTACGTTACAAGCAAAACTATGTACCTATATTTCAATAAAAGTTTTATTTCATTTTAACGATTCTTAAATCCATCTTAGTTTTTATACTTGTTACAATATATATTTAGAGGTACTCGAGCATCAAAAGTACAGTACCACTTTAAGGTCAAAATTGACGTTCACCGCACGCATCTCAACTTTTAATTTGTAGGAAGTAGGAAGAGCTATGGTAAAGTATCATTACGATTATAATACAAAGGGGCTTAAAATACGATAATACCAACAGACCTTGGTGTAATAAATAAATATGTTATAATTTTTAATTGGTATTCAATTAAAATTATGTGACCAAAGGTTTGAATTATACCTTTAAAACATTTTAAATACGTTACAAACATCCTAAATTTGCTGTATAACGATGTCTATTACCAACAACGAGATGACAAGTGGAGAAGTTGTGTGTATTAAAAGGTAGTAATTAACAGACTTTGATTTAAAAGAAAAATATAATAAAGCAGTCAAGTTGGTGAGCACATGTTTGTTAAATATTCGAACTCGTACGCCTCTATTTTTGAAATCCGCTCAATTTGAGTTTGCTAGTATAAAACAACTTATTTCAATCATATTCTGAAATATAATTAACTTTTTCATGTTGTTTTAAGCAGTAATACCAATAATATATACAATTTTCGTTAAATATAATTATAATCATAATAATAATAATAAACAGGGTAAGTTGTAATTTAATTAGGCATATTTCAATAGTTATTTTATACTTGTTATACTTGCTGGAAGTATGAAAAAGACAGCATCTACTATAGTTTGGCAGCAAAATGCTATAAGTGAATTATATAGTAAACTCTCGTCGAAATATTTCTCAGCTATTGCTGGTTTCTTTGTGTAAACACCTATAGCGAAAACACCGTTATTTTATTCTCATGTATATATATATTTATTAGTTCCGCCACTGAGTTTTTAAGATGGAACAAATTCGACATATTATTTACTTATTTTCAACTTTTGTGTGTGATCCTTGATGGAATTCATTATCATTTGATTCTGTATACAACCTATAAAAAGATTAAAGTTATAATCCCATAATTCAGTTTCGTTCTGTAAAATGTAAAAATAATAAAAACAGTTGCTTGGTAGCAATCAATATTCCTAGAAAAATTTAATATAGTAATTTTGTATGACCATCCAATCCGTTTTCGCTTATTACGATTTATACATTTCAAGAAATAGACCGATCTCTTGCATTCCAATGGCATTTTAACACTCACTTCGGCTCGTACAAAGAGAACCACGAGAAAACTTGGTGTCATTAATTTTGATGTTGAAGATTTTGCTTATTTAATACAAACTAAGACGATTATTAGGTAGCGAGTTTTTAAAATGCGGATTAAAAAGAATTCTTGTTTTTTACAACAATAAAAATCAATATTGGCCTGTAGTTTAACATCTCAAATGTGCAGAGTGTTCTTTTTCAGCCAATGCATATAATTGCAGCTGCAATAGGTTTTGGCCTGTCCGATAACCGATTTTGGAATGGGCAATTGGTAATTCAAATTACCAGGCGTTTTTGTAATAATAAAGATTCAATCCCTAGTTTGAGCACACCCTGCGTCATCATAAATAGTAAGTGGCCTTTGTTTCATTAATATGGTCAAATGTTAATTAGCTCACGAAGACTTTCGACCGTTCTTGTTAATTGAATAACGTAATATCGACCTTCCCCCACCTATATCAGTTAGGTTATTATAAATATCGGGATGGAGTGCGTAAATTAATTATTCAGTGATTTAGAAAATAACATTTTGTCTAGATATTTACAATATTTAAATATATGTGTTGTAATTAATATCTTGTCTTATTTGTCTTATTTAATAAGATTGTTTGACGATAATTAAGTATGTATAAGTATAAGTATTAATAATCTTAATAATGTTATTATGCGTCACAAGAATTGGCAAGTTGGTACTTTAGCTTGTACCAATCTTACATATACATGGTGGTCTTCTTAAGACGCACCCCTTTTATTGCTAATATTGTTCCGATTACTTGCCAAATCAAGTATTCCACCATCCTCATTACTTGAAAAATCAGAGTGTCAGTAATTCTTTCAGGTCATTCCCGATAGCGGCTTCTATTCTAGCAAACCACATTTCTGATTTATTCAGCGAATCCCGTACATGCAGGAGGCGTCGTAAAATAATACGCCTGACACTTAGCATTGTTTCTTTCAGCTTAGGTCACCATAATCACTGACGTACCAAAGAAGCATTTATCTTAACTCTAAAGGTAAGTGCCAAACATCGAAATAAATAGGGCGTTTCTCGTAAATTGCCCTTGAAATAGAGTCAAGGAGTCAGTGACTCCCAAATTTCCCAGTACTTTTACAGTGTTCAACCACGCACTTTATCAACGATCCATGACCTTGCTTCGTTGTAGCTTTGCTGGCCGTGGCTGAATGCTCGATCAGAATATCCGTGATATATCTTACTGTGCGCGCCGCAAAATTCTGTTCAGTAATGTCCGGATAAATGTTTAAGGCGCTATAGAAATAATACTTGCCATACATAATTTGGGACGACTGAAATATGAACTGTACTAGCAAATTTTATTAATAATTTTTTAATTTTAATAAATTATAATTTATAGATTGAAAATGATATAGACATATCAAAAATTAATTAAAAAAATCACAAAATTTGAGTAAATTGTTTTAAAGTTGTTTTTCTTGATGAAAAGAGCTCAAATAAAACTGAAATACAGGGCGTTTCAGATAATATGACATCCCTTCTAATGACTGCAAGCAGACCCAACCAGACACCTCAATAAACGTAAAATTAAAAGCAATACGAATGCAAAAAGTCCTTTTTTTCTAATTATGTACAACGAGCCGCCTATGGTTGCATTCAGACTAAAACTGTTAAATTATTAATAAACTTATAACTGACCTACTTAACAGTATCTATTTACAGTAACATAAACTTTATATCTGTAACAGGCACATTGCGATTTATTTACTGCAATAAATAACAGGATAAGGGGATTGCCCTTTAACACAATTGAAAGAATTTAGAAATAATGTATACCAATTATTTTAACAATTTTGGATAAGTTATTTATTAATAACTAAAACTAATAAAAATAGAGTTTAGTTATACATCGTACTAAGAAAATATGTGTAAATGTAGACAGCTTAAACAATTATTTAGTGATGTTTTTTAATTTTACACGTAAAAACCAATTGTATTTCTTAAATTGCGTTACATCATCCTACAGTTAAAATAAAAGTATTTTAAACATTTTTAATACAATGTCTGAATTAAAATTAGTTTTATGCTGTCCTTATTTAAATTATTATTGATTACACTCTGTTTTTTAGATAAGCAAAACGTGTTGTAGGTTAAGTACTTGTTGAGAAAAAATTGTTTTCTTATTTTATCATAAAATACGCTAATTGAGATGAAAATTTAACTATTTGTTCATTTAAAGATTTTTACCAGAAACAAAATTGATATTACAAAACTTACCATTAAAATATCTTTATAAAAGATGTTCAAATAAATCACCATTGTTTTGAATGCATAACTAAGCATGACTCTTGAATTATTTATTTTATTAACATAAAATCACGAATTAGTTAAACACTGGTTAGTCAACGAAACGCATCTAGTAAATGACGGAAATGAGTATAATTTCGTTTATCAAGATATCGGTCACTGACATTTAAAAAGTCTTATCTTAGTACGTCTGTTTCAAAAGTTAAAATAAACACGTACAATCCTGTTCTACTACGGAAATGTTACTTAATGTTATTTTCCATATTTGAAAGCATGTGTATAGTCGACTCGCCATTATTAAAGAAAGGCATTTTTAGTATTTGTATTGCTTTTAGTTTTACGCTTATTGGGGTGTCTGTCTATAGAATCTACTTTCATCCCTTAAAAGGAATGTCATATTACGCGAAACACCCTGTATAATAAAAAATCAAATCGATCTAATAATGTCGCCGGTCGATCTGTAAAAGGTATAAAATACGTCCTTTATAAAATTTTAAAAGTATACGATATACATTTTTTATGTATACAAATTCTGAATAGAAATATCCAGAGTAATTAAATTAATGTCATGGAGAGATGGTTTGAAAGTCTCTATTTCCTATAAATGCCGGGGTAACAACCCAATGCAAACAAAACTAGAAGTATATTTCACTGTAACCAGTATCAGAAGACACAGTGCAGTTAGGTTATGAAGTTTCAGTAGTCCTACACGAACCTGCATACTATATTTTAAACACAACGCGCGTTAAAGTGTACTTTATGAACAAGTTTTTGTGCATTAAATGCAAGTTTATGGCCCCAAAGTAATATATCTATCCCATGGGTGATAAAATTAATATTATAGCCTACAAGGTTGCACCTAATAAAAAAGAAAACTTGTTTATAAAACATTTTTCAACGCCCAGTCGCGTATAAAAATTTAATCGGACGCAACTATCGTTTATTGTTCTCGTCTAGGGATATAAACACCTATTCTACGATCTTAATACATAAATAACTATCAGCTTTTTACTTCAAAATTTAAATTTTATAATAATTTTATTTTATAGTTTAACTTTTAAGTGTGCGTTAGACAGTTTATAAGAGCACAAAGCACACAAACTTCATGTTGCAAGAAATAGCTATACACACGTGTACTTCAGTTTTATTTTTATTTAATTATATAATAAAATGTGTGTATAAGACAATACTTTTTAATCCCAGCAATCATTGAGATCTATATCAGGTGCACAGGTAAGTACTTTTGATTATTAAGAATATTTTATACTTATTTCACTTTAGGTAAATATTTTTCATTTTAACTGTGAAGCCTTCTCGTGAGCAAAGGATGCGTTTCAGTAAATAGGTATAAGTTTGGTTCGATAGGCTTATTTTGTACCTGCAATAGCTCTGCAGTCCACAGAATTTTGAAGTACCTTATATATATATATATATATATATATATATATATATATATATATATAT
>JAHWXV010360608.1:0-11880 GCA_024586415.1 Phrixothrix hirtus | reverse complement strand
TGGAATTAGTTTGTCTTGCAGAATCAAATAAACCAGTTACGCAATAAGCGAACTTAATTAGAGCAATAAGCTCTTGCTGCCTTGCCTGCAAGCAACAGTATACATGCATACGACTGATTTCTCATTCAGGGGGTTGTAAAAATTATTTCGGAGGTAGGTCCGAAAACCAAACTTTTATCATAATTACCTGGTGCACTAGCCACAAAATAAGAGTAATTTGTATTTCCTATATATGGTCAGTGTCAAATTACAGAAGTGCCTTTTTACATAAACGTATACATACCATACGATTAATTTCTCATTCAGAGGGTTGTAAAAATTATTTCGAAGGGAGATCCCTTTTTAAATGATTGTTACTTTTGAACGGTTCAACAACGAACGACACTGAAAGCACTACAAACATCTACAAATGTATTTATATTAAATTACACCATTTTAAAATTTTTAGCTTTGTATATTTCGTATCAATTTTACTACAAACGAAACTTTTTTACTACAATCAACTTGCACTAGGTCGAACCACGTTCTTGATTGACGGACCCGAGCTAACAGCGAGCGCGACTAGGCTGCTACAGTGCTATTGGGGAAGGTTCCCAAAAATACCGGAAGGAATCGCTGTTAACAGTTCCGTCGAAGACAATGGTGGGGTCCACGTTACACACGTTGGTTGGGGCGCTACTTACTCGGGTCGCGATAAGGGATATGCTCAACAGGCATCAACCAGCGAGCCAGAACTGGTTCCTCGCGTTTATTTAGCCGTAAAGTGACAGCTATACTAGTAGGGACAAGCCCCACACTACGTCCTCAGATGTAACGCAGGTACCACTAGGAACGGCTCCCAATTCTATAAGCTTTACAGGCAGTTATTTTATGGCTAAATATATTTAAAATCAAACAACTAACTAAGATAACGTTTGACCGTATAATCAAATTAATTGCAAAATAAAATGTCACAAATTTTACGAATATTATTCAGTGCAATCTTTCTGCATAGAAATAAATCAAAAGGATTTAGAAACTATCCTAATCTACACATCTACACAATTAAATGTAGTCAAGATTAGCGACCCAACGGGCGAGTATGGCGGCGATACCATCATCCTCCATTGGCTGAGTTTCACTGGGGCAAAATACAGTACATAAACATCTCTTACAAAGACCCTTGTTGTTAATATCGAAAACTAAGTAATAATTCTTCGAAAACTAGGGTTTATATTTACGACAGGGTTTCCTTCTTTTCATGCTAAGGACCTATGTCCCACCAAGAAGGGGGCATGTAGCACTGGGAGAGGTCTGTGAAAACTACAGGCTTCAACACACGCCTTGTACTGAATAAGAGATAATTATCTCCTTTTTCATACACTTTACGAATACCTGGTCTTACGGCACGCAGGTGGGGGTGCTTATAGATGCTGCTGAAGGAATATGCTTGTGAATATCCTGGGTCTACACCAGTAAGGTCCACGATCGACGTCCGAGTCTATAAGGGCGGTGGTCTTCAATTCCACTTGGTGGTTACTTGCAGGTCTAAACACACACGCATACGGCACTTTTATTACCCCCCTTAACTCTTCCGCCAGAACAAGCTTTTTTATTCTCCAACGCGCGCATATGAGCTTCGTTCGCGTCACAACCGACTCACGCGACGTATCCAATCACTTCACGTCGTGCATTTGGACGGAAACCACACGTCACTTATACAAAGTCCATGCATACTTCACAAAGGATATTCTCAGAACCGGCCAATATCATCGAAAACGTTCAACAAAATGACTATCCGGACGTAAAATCAGAACTGTCAAACTCTCAATAAATAAACACATTTTCTAATTTAGTTCTCTAACAAAAAGACAAACTTGACGAGACATTTAAATTTCAACACATTTATTTCAGTTACAATTCAACCTCGGTCCATATCATACTGTCGAAAGGTTTGTATTACAAAAACTAAAATTTCGACTAAAAACCATATTCTAAATTGACATAATACATAAAATTAATAAAAGCAAAACTAATTCATAATTAATAATCCACCACGTTTACCAAGACAACCGCCGCTTTTATAAAAACTCAAACTTCTAGGCCTGAGAATATAGGAAAAAAAAACAGGATAAACTACACACGAAGTACTAATTAGCCGTGTAACAAAATTAATCTTTTTAAACTCGAGTGCCAAGTTTACATAACTAAGCTGTTTCTTCTAGGAAACAGTGCCCGATTTCAGCTTTGGAATATATTTAAAAATGCCAAAGTTACAATTTACATTTCAAAAAGTCGATACATACGCACCCTTAGAGGTACAAACGAAATCAAAAGTGGTACAAATCGGTACAAACGATACTGAGTTGAATACCGTTTGAATAATTGCTATATCTTATCCTGGGATATTATCAATTTTTCAACATCTAATAACTTTCAACCCCTTAACGTACACACGAAAACAAATACGGTACAAACCGGTACAAACGTGGGGTAATCAAATGCAATTTTTGAAACTTAATTTTTTCAAGTCGGTTGCCACAGACCTCCTTAGGAAATAACTTTACAACCCTCTGAATGAGGAAATCTGTCGTATGGGATGTATACGTTTATGTAAAAAGAGACTTCTGTAATTTGACATTGACCATATTTAGGAAACTCAAATTACTCTGATTTTGTACTTAGTACACCAGGTGATTAATGATAAAAGTTTGGTTTTTAGACCTCCCTCCGAAATAATTTTTAGAAAACCCCTGAATGAGAAATCAGTTATATGGCATGTATACGTTTATGTGAAAAGACAATTCCGTAATTTGACACCGACCATATTTAGGAAACTTTAGGAAATTATTCTTATTTTGTACCTAATACACCAGGTAATTATGATAAAAGTTTGGTTTTCGACCTCCCTAAGAAATAACTTTACAACCCACGGAATGAGAAATCAGTCGTATAGCATGTAGTAGCGACAAGTTGTTAATATTATTTTAAAATTTCATCTTTCAATTGGCATCCGGCAAAAAGTTATTTTATTGTATCAACTCAGTTTGTGTGAAACAAGTGATCGCAAAGGATGCCAAACGTGTATCAAAATGAAGAAAACAAAAATTCGCTCAATGATTAGGCGTTGAAGGAACTGCGCCGTCATTTTCCACTGTTTTAAATTGGACTACGCTGTTTAAACCTGGCCGTACCAGTGTAGAAGACGATCACCGTAGTGGATGTCCAAAACGGCTAATTGTACAAAATATATATGATATGGTCCTTACAGACAGGTGATTAAAGGTTGCTGAATTATCTAAAGCTGCCAACATTTCAACTGAATGCCTTTGACATATCAACACAAGATTAGGCAATAAAAAAACCTTGCGGAAGATGGGTACCGCATTTATTGACCGTCCATCACAAACGCATTCGATTCCAAATATTGCAGAATTGTTGGAACCGTTTTAACAACGATAGGATTTGTGATTATGGATGAAACTTGCGATACAAAACAGTGGACAGAAGCTGGTTGTTCAGCTCCGAAGCAGGCTAAGTTAGTTTCATCAGCTGATAAGGTTATGGGTTCAATATTCTGGGATACTAGAGGAATGCTTTTCATTGATTACTTGCAAAAGTGTCCAACCGTTACTGGAGTATACTATGCAAGCCTTCTAGACAAATTAGTTAAAAATATTAAAACAAAAAGACCTGGGTTATCGATAAAGAAATTGCAATTGCTATGGCTAAATTTGGCGAATTGAGGTATAAATTGTTGGAACATCCGCCCTATCCTCCGGATTGAACACCGTCAAACTTCCAGTTTTTTGCATTTCAAGATAAACGAATAGGTTATTGCAGCAGTGAAAACCTATTTTGAAGAGCTTCCGAAAGATCATTGCAAGAAAGGAGTAGAATTACTAGAAAATTGGACCAGGTGTATTATTGTTTTAGGAGGTTATGTTGGAAATAAAATGATTTTTACGATTACAAATAGTTTCTTTCATTTTCGCTCCGAGAATTTTTCAAATTATTCTATCCAGTACCAAACAAGATTTTTGTACATCACTTACATACTTGGTAAGTGCTAAAATTTATTTTTTCTGTACATTTTGATTTAGTTAAACTTGTATTATTTATGTGACTATTTCTTGTCCATTTATTTATTGTACTCGATATATTCTGCATTGATTTACCTACATTTTGTTAAGTGTGATATCTTTAATTTAATTTCATTTTAATTGTATTTAATTGTATAATACTATTCGCTGCGAATTAGCTTTTAATAAAGAATTGATTTTAAATAAATTTCAATTTCAATTACGCACAAGTACAATTGTTTAGCTAAAGTCTGTTAATTACCTTCACATTTTTTATTTATTATATTTAGTGGTGTATTTTCTATTCATCTTTCATTATTAATAGCTATTTGAGCTCAAAGAGTCTACATTTCAAATTTCCTTAATTTACAACCAAAAAAATGTGAGCGTCGCAAAACTTCATTTTGACGTATTTAAACGTTATTTCGGCTTTTTTAGTACATCCATTCTTACTATTTATCCAACCTCATTCTTTGAGATGTTTTATATCCGTAGATAAAACTAGCGAGCAAAAACAATATTCGCGTTCACTATATTAGTACCAAAAAGAAAATAATGAAATGTCAAAACTTCATCAAATACACAAGTCTATTCAAACACAAATTCGCAGCATTTAACTACACAATAACGGTTGCAGAAACAATGCGCACAATTGCTTGGTTATGGCAGAATTCTCAGTCAGACACATGATCAGGACCTTAAACGTAGGACATAATTTACTCAAGCCATTAATTTAATTTATAAATGATTTTAGAACAAATGTCAAAGACAGGCAATCCGACCGAATTTATTCACGTCAAATCCCTATAATACTTGTTATTTCAAATTCCAAAATTTTCGCAATTAATACTTTCCAATCATGCGAGATAAGCGGAACCATTCAAGCGTAAAGAAAAATTCGGTATAGAATTGTTAACCAAGTTGGAGAATTAGGAAATATTTGATTTTTTTTATTTGGGAAACAACATTAGTAAGAAGTATTAAAAGAACATGTCGTACTATATTGCAAATAAAGTTAGAACGGGAATGTATTCAATTTAATGAACATTTTAAATTCACAACTGAAACAGATCAACGTGGAAACACCTTTGTGATAAATGCTTTAATGTTAAAATAATATACGAAAGACAATTACTAGTCCCCTCCCCCCTCTAATTTGCTTACTATATTTTTTTTAATGATGCCCATAAGTCAGACTCTGTGAATTAGCATTTGGGATTTTTGCTTCTTAACCCAAACGTCGCAGATTCGAATCTGTTCTGAGATCAAGCTATAAAAATATGCCTTCTTCTCTGGTAAGTTTTGTATCAATGTAAACTTTGGCACATTAAAACTTCCTAGGTGTTGGAACATCTTCAGGTTTGGCTAAATTCTAGTACGCATTGTGAAATGATCGTAGTGGTTGAAGCCATTAGGGCAAAGGAAAACAAACAAACAAACGAACAATGGCAGTTTCGAAGTCGAAAGAACCTACTCCAAATGCTTGAAAAACGATTAAACTTCATAATTATTCTAGTCACTAAAAAACATAACTAAACTATCATCAGAAGATAGGACAATAAAACAACTTGCATACACCAAATTCAGAAAAAAATTCTTGTGTAATGTTAACGAAAAAAAATATATTATTTATTTACTAAATTATAAATTGAATATTTTTTTAATTTTATATCTAGTTAGAATGATCATTATGGTGACTACTTACATCAATTTGAAACGCAAATTTTACCTTTCAAGTTCGTAGTAAGTAGAACCACCCCTGCTATTGAGACACTCATGATGCTTTTTGGAATGGATCTAATAGGGTGTTCGATGTTATCTTATACAAAGTTCCCATTTCCAGAAGGGCAGCAAATTCCCTAACTTCCCTAACAAAATTAAATAAAAATTAAAAAAGGTCTTTATAAGATTTAAAAAGGAGATAAATGAGTGCTTGTGCAGAAACCATTTTAAAACAAGTGTATTAAATTTACATTTTATCACTAATAATTATTTGTTTGCATTTTACACTACTGACGATTTTTATACAATTTCCAAATTTAATTTTTTAAGATAGTGCGCCAACAAATAAAAATTAGGTCATTATTTGTGATAAAAGGTTAAGCGCTTATTTATTACTAATTCTAAGTAAATCACGAAGTGCAATTCGATACGCTGTTATAATTTGTTATGACGAGAATTTCCTTCGGCAGTTTTACTTCAACTTCTGTAACGGTTTGTGATAAATGTCAGCATTTCATAAAATGTTATATATAAAATTGTTAAAAAAGACCTTAATGGAATTTAATAATTTCCAAAATTATGTAGAATTTTGAACAAGTATTTCAAAACATCCCTATATAGGAGGATATGTAATCTGAATGTTGCACAGATAAATACAATGTACAATTTCTGTACATTTGCCGATTTTGCAAGTTGAAAATGATAAACATAACCCTTCTCCAAAATTTATTTTAAGAAAATCGCGAGCTACTTGTACGGTTTCTCTGGGCGATTTAGTACAACTGCCTTCATACAGCGTATAAGAAATTTGTTTGAATGTTGAGAACAAACTCCCACAAATAGATAGATTATTCGAAAAGAAACTTCCACCACAAACAATTCTTATTGATATTTTATTAAGCGAAACAATGCCATTTTTAACTAATTATTTCCTAATTTAGAAATTCACAGTTATACAAAAATTCGTGTAAATAATTTAGCCAAGCCAATTAATGTAGTTCGTCTTTCTAGGGACAATGTAAGGAAATGCCTAAGTAAATTAGTTATCTTTAATAATCAATAAATGAAGTTGTTATTGTGTTTATTTTAAAAATAATTTAAATTTATTTTAAACCGTTTAAAATTTACCATTTGAATTTGGCGCTTCATGAAAATTTGAATTTGACACTTTTTTGCGCAGAATATGGTTGCTTCTATGGAGTGACATTTTTAAAATCTACTCCACTCGTTTTTAGCATATGTAAAGGAATACAATTTTCTTCCCAACTTTAAATGGCTTTCTTTTCCGATAAAAAGGGGGTACTTGTAAGTTTTCCATGTTCTACATGTGTGCAAAATTTCACTCAATCTAAGGATTGTGATTTGGGGTACTTTCCTTGTTAATCTTGAATGTTATATTTCAAAAGTTAAATACTTGAACCTTATCACAGGTTTTCCTTTTATACAATTTAAAAATCTGCCAACACTTATTCTTGGCGGTGAAATATTTGTCGATGTTATATACTTTACATTACATGACCATGTTATAAAATAACGATACTATTTTTGCTTCCTTTTAAGGTAGAAAACACACCAAGATGGTGTAGCAGTATGAAGTCGTAATGTGGCGATATTATGGTATCGTATAAATATCTTTAGTTTTCACATCCACTATACAGGGTGTCCGCGATAAAAGGACATTTTATAGCAGACACGTTTTAATGTGCGACAAAAAACGCTTATAAACTATGTGTCTAAATTGAATATTTTTCGAAATATTTGCAATTAAAGTTCTCAGTCTGTCCCTGCTTTTTAATTTGGTCTACTGTATTCAACAAGAAATGGCTGGCCAACTATACATCTGTAATCAGTGACCGAAACCGAACGAACGTGTTCGGTATGACGCATACGATTTCAGATGTTATTTAAATACCCGAAAATGTATACGTTAATTATGTTTAGGATAAAAAGTTTAATTTCTTCCTTCAAATTTCTAATTGTGTGTTAATTGTGCAAGTTTATAAAATCTTTTTTACTTAATAGGTGCCACGTTTAATATGTATACAATTGTATTATTGAATACCGACACATTTTTTAAATAACTTTCACTTTTACAAAGCCGCTTTAGCACGACATTAAATTATTTTGATATCTTCATATTATTAATGTTTGAACTCAATTGTGTTGTGTATAATTGAAAATTTGTCAAAATAGTTCAACATCTAAATGATTGTTAAAAATTTCATTATGTTCATACAAATTCATGTAAATAAAACTTGTGTCAGCTGAAGATATATATCAAATAAATTTATAATAATAAATGCGTAAATAATTATAATTAACGCAATAGTGTTTTACTAAGCAAACTTTGATGATTTAAATCAATACGTTCGATTACTTCTGATTAAAACAGCTAGCAACCTTGACTCGAAATAGTACTTTAATAATAAAGGTAAAATATTTTGTCAACAAAAACAAAATCGTATTTATGTTTTTAAGAACATTTGATGATAAAGATTTTTACGCGAAAATTTAAAAAGACTTTTTTTAAATTAGATTAAAAATGTCTACAGATTTATTTTCATAAAGGCCCTGGCGTGCCTTAAATAATGATCTATATATCCACGACCCCTATATAACATTATTAGCGCTACGCAACTTCGGTGTGCTCTGACTAAAGCTAAAATTATTTTATGATAAACAAGTATGGTATCTATAACAAACGAGTTAATGTAGTTTTTGATCATTCTTAAAAATTCCATTACTTTTTCGGGTCTGAAGTAAACAAATGATGTTATTTAAAATTTTTTTAATGTAGTTGAATTATTATATTCAATAAATAGGTATCCATATCGACTTTAAAATATTAAATATCTTGGGCAAAAATAGGACTTACATTCAATTAGCAACAACGATATACCCTACCTACCTTACGACACTTGGGAATTTAAACAAAAATTGTATTGAATAACAATACGACCTTGACTGGAGTTGAATAATTTTATAGTATTAACGGGACAATGTCGGTTCTACATTTTTTGCAACGTACCAGCGACATTAAACATGCTAAAAATTGTTTTACATATTATGTTACTACAGAGATACAGTACTAAATGCATATGAATCATCCAAAGTTATTGCAGACAACGAAGCGCAGCGAATACAAAATCAACTTCGATGACTACATGCAAGTAATGTATACCCATAATACCGAAGAGTATTGATTTTACCATTCAATACATACGCATTTCACAATTATAAAGCTGCAAAGAAGATTTAAAAGTATGTACTGAAAATATTTGCTTTTAAGTAACACTGCTTTTAGTATCAAAACAAGCGTGCAAATTTGATCTGTAAAGTGTTTTCATTGAACTACGAGATTACTCCAAAAAGATCAAATGCGATAATCATGATTATCTGTAACACTTGGTTTAGTCTAAATATTAGAATGAAGAAAACATTCAAATTTTTAAGGTAAATTTTATATTTTCTGGGCGTTTCATATTTCCATTTCAATTGAAATAAATTGTATACAGTGGCTCACAAAAGTATTTAGACAGTTAGTAAACATAAGCTTTTGTTTAATTTTTAGTGTATTGACTTAAACATAATAAATATATACATTTTATTCCTTATAATATGTAGTTACAAAATCTGTAGCAAAATGAATGACATTTTTGTATTAAGTATAAAAATGAACAACGTCAATAACGATAAAATTAATGTACGCAAAAGTATTTAGACACTTAGACAAAAGTCAGTTTTTGTACAGTTTACTAAAATTCAATATTTTGTTGGATATCCCTTAGACTGTATAAATGCTTGTAGTAGACGTGGCATAGATTTAACCAAGTTCAAAATTACGGAACTGTCAATTTTACTCCATTCTTCCCTTATTCTTGCCAAAAGTTCCTTTTTGTTGCTAACATTGTGTTTGTCCAGCCGAAGCTTCAATTATCACCATAAATGCTCTATTGGATTAAAATCAGGCGACTGCGGGGGTGTTTAAAGATATTTAGAGGTGTTGTATAAAATCCATATTTTCACTATCAATGCAGAATGTTTCGGATCATTGTCCTGTTGAAATAGATAGTTATTATCTAGTCCCAATTTTACGGCACTTTGTTTTAAATTCGTTTTTAGAATATTTATTTATTGAAACGTATCCATAATTCTTTCAATTACATGCACGTTACCAACACCCCCTGCCACCATACATCCCCACAACATCACCGAACTTCCTTCATGCTTCATAGTGGGAACTAAATTTTCTTTATTTAATGCTGTGTTGGATTTTCTCCATACCATTTGTTTACCATCAGAAACACATAAATACGCAAAAATTGCCTTGGTCCAAAATTCTATTGGATGCTTTATTCGGTTTAATTTGGAAATGAATGATTTCTTCCTAGCTACTCAGCCATTATAGCCCACTTTTCTGAGAATTTTGGCACTTACTGCCTTTCCCTACCTTGATTTAATTAATGCAGCAATGCTTTTGCACTTCTCTGTGGACTTGGTTTAATTTCTCGTATAATGGTGTTTTCTTCTCGAATAGTTAAAATTTGTGGGCGACCTGATCTAACTCTATTTAAAATGTTTTCTTCGTTTTTAAACTTATTTACTAAGTATCCTATTGTGCAATGACGTGTTGTACTATTTTAGTTATATCTCTTATGATTTACCATTCCTATGCAAGCGAATAATTATTTCACGTTCTGCTATCCCTGTTTCCTTTGTATTCATTTTTACACTATGATATATCGACATTAAATAATTGTTAATCACTGGCTGATGTATACCAAGTATATACCAAGTGGACAGTTTCATGTAAAGGCTTCCCTTAACTTACAAAATTAAAGAAATTTGATAAGTGTCTAAATACTTTTATGGAGTACTATTAAGTAAGGCTTTTCTTTTTATTGATTTTAATTAGTGATATTAAATATATATTAATTATCCAATACAATGTGAATCTTTCTTCGCTGAATTTTTTAATATCTGTAATAAATTGTACTACAATATACAATTATACAGCTGTCCAAAAACTTTTGAGAGCCACTGCACATCTAATGGTTGTTAACCGATTTATAATTCACACATACTATATACATATATTCTGTGGCCTACCCTTTTTCTAAAATTAATCGTTTTAAGGTATTAAAAGACATAGTTCAATAAATTATCCACTCGGTTAAAATAGATAGCAATACAGATAAACGCTGTATATTTTATTTACCTAATATGTAAAATTAATCGACCCCTTATTAAAACAAATACAAACTACATTAATAGTATATCACGTAAAATTTATTTTATACCAATATACATATACATAAAGTTATGTATATTACGTATGACATAGTTGCTACCAAGAAAAAAACTTGGGTTCAAACACCTTATGGCTAAAATATTTTTAAATTTTATTCTACAATTAATGTCTAAGCAAATACATTTTATTTCAAGATAATTGAAACTGTTACGTGGGGCAATTGAAAATTCCGTCCTTTGATATGGAGATGTGACCCTTCGCAAACATGTATTCAAAATTACAAGGACCGTTCAATAATGTATTATCATAATTTTTTTCGACTCCATTCCTTCATTCATTCTGCAGTTGATGATGGTCTTCTTCGAAGTAGCACGTATCCCGACGTTTCTGCCATCCTTCAATGAAATTCTTTGACATCCTTCAGAGTCGCCTCCGCAGCTTTCACTACTTGTTTTGAAGACTGAAAACGTCTTCCACGAAGGCGCTTCTTCAGTTTAGGGAAAATAAGTCACAAGGGGCAAGGTCTGAGCTGTAGAGTGGATGAGGTATGTATTTCACTTTAATTTCGGCGAGATAGTCCATGTTTATATTTGCAATGCGTGGTCATGCATTGTCATAGCGTAATATCTAGCCTGTCGAAAGAAACTCTTCACAATCTTCCTGTACCACCTTTTTGGACTCTACACAAACATGCACGCGAACGTCACCAGGGTGGCGACAAAATTTTAATTCTAAATTTCCATGACTTTTCCCTGACTCTTTCGATTTTTCCAGATAAATTTTTTTTATCCTTATATTTTTAAACTCTCTTTAAAATGGATATTTTCCTGGCATTGATAAAATATT
>JAHWXV010360524.1:0-16748 GCA_024586415.1 Phrixothrix hirtus | reverse complement strand
ATACATATATATTTATTTGAATACTGCCCTGCTTAAATTAGTTAAACAACAGCAGTTCCATCTGTTGCACTTTTTAAAAGATGCTAAATTCAATGCCCCATTGCTGCTTCATTATTCCTTGCTTTAAAACTGCCATACGCTGGTTCTACTTATTTAATTGTTCTGTGAAATAAACAAATACAGATTAAGTTTTATTTAAGTTATTGTTATACACCTACACAGTGGACTGCAGTATTTATTGCCATAATAGTTTAATAACACACAATCGCACCTACAAAAATTGTTTTATTTGGTAGGAAAATTTTTAATTCAACTTATAAGGCGATCTACATAGGATAAATTGGGAAAAATTTAGAATACGCTTAACGGGGCATAAAAAAGTATATCCAACAACAAAGAACAAAACTCGGGTTTGCACAACATAATCTATCAAACAAACATAAGTATATTTCGGAAGACAACTTTGAGATCTTACACTTTGCACTCAAAAGCCTTTATCTAAACCTTCTAGAATATTACGAAATTTATAGTCACAACAACTGCAATAGTCATATATGGCAAATAAAATTACAGATTTGTATTATGTATTTAATTTTTTCCTTCAAAGGTTGTACTTCTTGACTTAATGTTTTTGGTATTAATGATGCCACTTGTATCCGGAGTTATTCCCCACCTGCACTTTTTTACAATTAAGAATTTAGTAATCTTTTAAATTTAACAACTTTTATGCCTTATAAAGTTAGTTTGCTATAATTTAAATTTAAATGGTACGCGACACAGACACAATAATTTTTCAATGGTGCCTGGTATTCTGCTTTCACAAATACAATTTATAGTTAGTTTTTAAAGCTAAATAAATTTTAAAATTTATTGCTTTAAAGTGATTTGTTTTATTCCAATTAATATTCCCCACAAGTTTTTTTATTATCAATTTTAACATTTAAACAGTTATCAAAAAAATAAAAACAATATTTGTTTTTTAAAATAGTTAATAATTTATAGATATACTACAACATATTTTTAAATTATTTTGTGACTGTTCAAATTTGATCTACTACTTTTTCTTGTTTTTTATAATTTTAACTAATTTGGTAGGTAACAAATTATATTATTATCAATGTACCAACACCACCTTTAATCGGTGATTATTTAATGACTACAATTAGATGGTAAGCTTTAATAAAATGTGGAGATTTTTCTTTAACTATTTGAGAATGCCTAACAGACAAAACGTATCGTAGATACATTTAATTCTTTTTACCAAATAAAATAATTTTTATGGGCAATATTCTGTGTTATTAAACCTTTACAACAGATTAAGTAATTTATTCGTAATTTTATTATTGCATTACATTAAATTATTTAAAATTTGTTATTTAATTGTAATGATTGTAAGGAAATTTTTCTAAATTTTTGATTGTGTAGATTAACTAAAGAAATGTGTTATCTTACAAGAATTTGCAAACCAGTAATTAGGAACACTTCATTTACTATGTCTATTTTAATATATTTTATTTCTTCCAATATTACATGTACACATTTTTATTTGGTACCATATAATACTTTTATTTCACAGGATTCTTTGATTCAGTTTCCTTGGCTTAAAATTTAAAAGGTATATTAATCATCATTATTTAGTGATTGCTTTGATTTAAATATTACACATACATACATCTCTACTACATTTTTTATATATTATATTAAATAATTATTAAATAATATTTATTGTCATGTCATTATAAATTTTATGCAAATATTTCAGTTATACAATTTTGCATTTATCAATGTGCAACCAATTTATTTTTAATTAAACCATTGCTATTTTCCTCTGCTATTGAAATCTATTATTTCGATTGCACTCGTATATCAATAACTTTTATTTACAGATACAAGGTAAGTTCGTTAAGTTTCCCACGAATTTATAATTATTTCTTGTTTTTTAATTGTGTAAATCGTTAATGCCCCTGAAAATTTATTCTTGTACTTCTGTTAGCCGAGATGAAGCCTTATCTGATTTCTGATCTAGTATTTTGGAAGATCGGCAGTTTTCGACAATACGGAAATTATTTAGAATTGTACGAGTTTTTAAATTCTTCAAAGTATTTCTTTTAGAAATATAATAATATTGGGTTACCTGTATCTTTTGGTTAGAGCTGTACTTGGTACGCTATAAAAGGTAACTTTTGCGATTGAATTTAGCAGCGATATGTAGCATTGTAAAATCTTTATTAAATATAGAGAAATTATAGAGCTTTTATGTTTTAATTTGGAGTATGTTTTCTTTTATCTTTAAGTTACGAATTGAAATGCAAAGGATGATAGATGTCAAAATCAAACTAAGTAGCATTGTTTAAATATCTTTTCTGCTAACATGTAAAGCAAATCGCACTTTAAGCTGTAAATAACTGTCCATTCAAAATAGAACAGGCAATCCATGCTTTAAAACTGTACAATGTTGGCGTTGTTACTACTGTCAGTTAATCAACTACTACTAAATAATTATATTTTGCTGAGCGGTAACAAAAAAATTAAAATTTTTAATTGAATGACGGCCTAATAACCTCAATTGTTTTGTAGATTCTTGTCCTTTATCAAGGAATTGTGCCAATGACTAACTGTATAACCCTTCTTTGTTAAAATGTTACCTGTTTTTAAATGACCCTATTGTTATAAACAAATACGCCAGAATCAAATATAACAGTTTATTAAAAAATTATAATAATTAGCACACAAAATAAATATATAGTTAATAAGAAAATTTAATATAACTTATGTCAAATTAATTTAAAATATGCTGTGAATAAAAAACTAAATTCAAAGCGATCTGATGCTTGCAATTATCAATAACAATATACGAGGGTAGCATGAAAACTAATGCACATACTTGTAGAGCGCGAACGAAATGATCTTCAGAAGCGCGGTAGGTGGCAATACCCTCAATACCCATGCGCACGTTTGAGGTCGTTGCGTTCATCCAGTGTATTTCGAGAAGCGGAAGTATGGAAACGTGTTCTAGTGCTATGTCAACGCGAGTTAAACAACATGCTGTTATCGAATTTTTAACAGTTGAAAAAGTGACTCTTACTGAGATTCATCGTCATTTAAAGGCTATTTATGGTAACGATGCTATTAATAGGTCTACTGTAAATCGATGTATAATAACATTTTATGGTTGCGAGCCTGCAAAAGTCATAATTGTGAAATAATTGTGAAACACCCAGCGGACGTTCGCTACAGACGATAAACATCGCAAACTAATTGACGATTTAATTCAAAATGTGTTAGAGGCAGCCCAGCGCCAATAATTTTGCAACATACCAACGCTCGTCCACATACTTCGCGCGCAACTGGAGAGGCTCTGCGAAATCTGAAATTTAAACCGATTTCACACCCTCTTTATTCCCCCGATCTTGAGCCTTGCGATTTTTATTTTTCTCCTCTACTCAAGAGAGACCTCAATGGTAATCATTACACCTCGGAAGATGAGGTGAAGGCAGCTGTCAAGTCCAGGATTCGAGGGAAGTAGGAAAGTTTTTCAGTGACGGAATGAAAAAACTTGTTACACGTTGAGAGAAATGTGTTAGCCCTAACGGTGACTATGTTGAAAAATAAATATATGATTTTGAAATTTAATAATTGTACTTTAATGTACTTTTTGCCCGATCTTGCTATTTGTTTTTGTTCGCGCTCTACAAGCATGTATGCATTAGTTTTCAACCTACCCTCATATTTGTGAAAACTAAAAGTAATTATATTTATGCAATTCAGCTAATTTAAAATCGATTACTCGAAAGGCTATGTTTGAAAATTAAACCAGTAGTACATGTTTGAATAGATATATGAATGACCGTTTAGATATTTTCTACCTGACTTTGAATAACAATGAATGTCAGCAAAGATTAATTTATGTCAGTAATACTTTGTTGAATTACATGTATTAACATTTAAATAAAAAAAATTAATTTTAAAATTTAAAAGTCTTTGGATTTAATCTCGTTAACGCATTCACGACCTTACGTGGATTTAACCATTAATGATTAATTTATTGCCTTTTAATTTTATTTTGATGTTTTAACTGACCTTTGGGTTGAGTATGCAGCTAAATGTCCCGTTTAGTTCAAGACGTTGTTGTAATGGACTTTGTATATAGATCTAGGGTTGAGTTGTTCTTTGTTTCTATCTCGATTAAATCGGTCTTGTCTTCAGATTGACTGAAAAGAATGACCTAGTATGGCTACCAATCTTAGTTTAACCAGAGCAAAATTACGATACAGCTTTGTATCGGATCTTCTTTATTATGCATCACTGAACTTTGCACTGCAATACTATTTATATGCAAATTTCTGTTGTCCTAGAAATTTTTTTAGTTATGGGAAGATATACAAGTGGCAAGAAGCTAAATAAGGCAAATGAAGGAGACGAGGTAACAAATTGTACATTAATTCGTTGATTTTTACCATCAAAACGATGCTTGCATGTATGTATCTTGATGAAAAATGATCTTGGTTAAACCTAACCTTTTTCATAAATATTTTTATTCGTTATTTCAGAGACCAAAATAGTACTATTACGTTGTTGTAGTACCCACTGGCAAATAGTCTATGAATAGTATCCCTTTAGTAACCCAGAAAATCGATTCCATTACCATTTTGGTAGAGTTTACCAATAGAGTTTTCTTTGATGATTGAGAGTCGTGATGTTTCCAATGCCTAGATGGTCTCTATTATTATATATACTGCCCTTTCAGAACACTTTTGAAGATGGACGAAGCAACATGCTCATCCAACCAATGCGTAAGTTTCGTCGTACCCAGAAACTAGATGTCGATCAATTGACTTGGGACAAATTTCGACCGTAAATATTAAGTCAAAGTTTTCATTGGTTTTCATTCAATCAAGTTGAATTTATTTTGTTTCTTCATTTCTATAGAAATATGGATGAAAATGTATATGAACCTGAGACTCAATTATACTACCACAGAACTCAAAGGACAATTAGTCGACAAAATCCATTCAATAATTTACTAAATGATATGTATATGAAATTCAGTACGAAAGTTTATTCTCGACACATCACTTGGGACTTGTAACCCCATTCTTTTATAATAATTACATACAACATTGGCACTTTTAAATTAGACAAAGCTCGATATTCTGATAATCGTATTCAGTAAGACGGTAAAGATTTTTAAAAAATTACCTTTTCTTGTGTTCCAAAAGTAATGCTCATTTCTAATTAATATTCCACTCAATTCTTCTGAACGAATTAAAGACATGTTAAGAGAATAGGATCAACATTAGATTTATTTACCGAATATTTTATATATTTATAGTTTGCTTTAGATTAAATAAGTTACAAACCTTTGAAAAAATTCATATATATATATATATATATATATAAAGAATACTAAAATTAGTATTGAAGTTTGTCCATCTTGATATTGGGTGTAATTAATTAAATTGGTGTAAATAATAAAAAATTAGCATTGTAATTTTTTATTGTTAAAATTAAATAGCCTTCCCCAAATTTTTATATAAGATTAAGTTAAATTAGACGATTGTTATTGAGTATTACAGAACGTTTTCGATTATAAATGAGACTCAATTGATAGCTAAGACTCATAAAGCATCATCAGTGTGTTTAAAATCGAAGATTTTTATTTTAAGATTGGCATCGCAGGTACAAATTAAAATATATATATAAACAGCAGGCTATGCATATTCAACCTAGTTTTTTTCACCGGATAAGGTAATTAATAATTGAGAGTCGAAGTATAAAAACATAAGTATATTTTTTGTTAGTTCTTAATTTGTATACGAGTGAGTCTAAATTCAATAGATCAAAGACAATTCTTTCTTGGAAAAATACTCGGACACGTTGATTTATAATTTCAGTTGCGGTAGTTCTTATTAAAAATTAATCATATAGTATGTCCTAAATTTAAGATATGACGTTTTCGATGTGTTTTTTAAATAGCAACCCGTTTTTTAGAATTACTTTTAAAGCACATACCAAGTAATTATCAAATTTTAAACTTGTATTCTATGCCATTTACGAGATTTTAAACAAAAATGCGTTATTTAAAAAATAAAAAACCGGATGGCGATTAAAAAAAGCATTAATAATGTCATATATCTAATTTTGGAGATGGTGTATAAATATTTTTATAATAAAAAACACCGAAACTTAAACTACTAATCGACGTGTTAGAGATTTCTCTAACAAAAGAGTTGATTTGAGTTACTAAATTTATTCCACGTTCAGACTCGCTTTGTATAGTAGTACTAAAGTAGTTCTAGTTTAGTTTCTATTTATTTATTATTATTAAGAATCGTTATACATAATGATGGTGGTATGTATTAATTGATTTATTTTTCATTTTTGATTTTATACAAGTGAAATGCACTTTAAAAACAATTTTAGTTGTGTTTAAATTATTTTTGAAGTAAATTTAATATGCAGGAAATCAAAAATTAAAAATAATTCAATTAATACATACCACCACCATTATGTATAACTATTATGAATAATACAAAATAAAAAGAAGCCAAGCTAGAACTACCTTAATACTACTACACACAAATCAAGAAATAAAATAAAATATACTTCAAAATCAATTAATTTTGTTTTTATACTTCGATTCTCAATTGTTAAATACCCTATCTAATGCAAAATCTGGGTTAAATATTCATATGCTGCTGTTTACTTATATATTTTAATTTGTACCTGTGCTGTCAATCATAAAACATAAATCTTTGATTTTAAGTTACTGCTGTTGATTTATGAGTCTTAATTG
The DNA here is from genome assembly GCA_024586415.1 of Phrixothrix hirtus. Classification (NCBI taxonomy): domain Eukaryota; kingdom Metazoa; phylum Arthropoda; class Insecta; order Coleoptera; family Phengodidae; genus Phrixothrix; species Phrixothrix hirtus. The sequence continues at coordinate 9,952 of JAHWXV010360524.1, read as the reverse complement.
TCAGTTAAGTCTCATTTTTAATCGAAAACGTTATATAATACTCAATAATTTTTAACAATTTTTAATAATGGTCTAGTTTTAACTTAATTTTATATAAAAATTTGAGCAAAACTATACAATTTGAACAATAAAAAATTACTTCGATAATTATTTATTATTTCACATCTATAGTAAAATAAATTTACTTTATATATATAAAAATTAATTTATTCAGATTTTTTTAACTTAATTTTTGTCTTAATATAAATATTGATTTTAACTTTCACGTTTAAAATAATTATTTTAAAAAGAAAGCATTGATAGAGTAGTAATGACCTGTAATGCACGCCTACAATATTTTCGAATGTATATTCAGTGTCTGTGTAGTTTAATTCAATTTCATGCTATATTGAATTGAAGTGACATAATAATGATTGAATACGTACTTAGTTCCTTCATTTCATGTAATAATGGATAAAAGATTGGTAAGGTTGCCATAATTTGAATCGTCTGGTTTTGATTTAAACGTACTTATTCTTAATGCATATATATTTTCTATCAACTAAATTTAAATTAAGGGAGTAAACACATTTAGAGTTGAAATTCGCTTTGATTAATACTTTTCAATCCTGATACAGTTATTTACTTTACTATATTTACTTGTTAATACAATAAATAGAAAAATATACATAAATAGGTTGGTCGCATATTTTAAATTTGGTGTTTATTAAATTTAAACATTTTTATTATTTATTATTAATCCATATTAGGAACGTATTTTCAAAAATCACGTATATAAATTAATTCCCTAAATGTTGTTCCTTTTTTATATATCTATCAAACAAGATATAATTGAGATAAAGACATAGAAATGACTTTAGGTAAATAATAAAGTTTAAGACCTAAATATTTATATGTATGTATATACCACTATGCATTAAATAAAATCGAGGTCGAAAGATTTTAAAGCAGTTTTGAAAAACGTTTATGGTTTATAAAGTCTATTCCAGCTTAAAACTAGCCTTTCGTATTAAAAGATGCTCCTCTTTAATAGTATATTAAAAAACTAGTTCGATAAGATGGATTTTATTGCACGAGTCAAGTTGAGAAACTAGCGGCGAAGCTGAGTTTTCTAAAAGCAACGAGTGTAATAAAATTCCTAATGCAATAATTCTTTTACAATTTACACATTTTAAGTTATAAATTTAAAAAATTGTTTATATTTGAATTTACAGATTTTTAGGTTGGTAATGTTATGATTGAATTTTGTAAATAAGCAATTAAGCATTAAGAATTTTATATAACTTTAAAGTATTTATTAAATTGAAAATACATAATTTTATATTTTACACTTAATAAACATAAAATGTACACAAATACAATTATTTTTGGGGTTGTATGTATTGTATGTCAGCTTGATAGTATTGGTTGCGTGAGTTTTGAAATTTTTTCGCACGCAAGTAGGCGCTATAATGAGATTTTTATAGACACAAATTAGAAAAAGTTTATTATAGAACCTATATTCTGTACGTCACACGCGAAAGAATACGAAAAATCAGTTGTAATAGTGAGAAATCTCTATACATAAATAAACCTACAGTAAAATAAAATTTCTTAGAAATATGAAGCTAGTTAATAACTGCACTCAAAATTATACCTTAATAGGTCTTGAAGTAAATTTACAATTGGTTTTAATAATATCTTATGTACTTCCTTTTTAACCAACTGTAGGACTAATCAAAGTACAATTCTGAGTGCAGCAGCTAACTAGCTTCATATTTCTAATAAATGTTGTTTTATTGCAAGTTTAAGTACAAAGCTTTCCCGCTTTTATAACTGATTTTTACTTTCACTTACGTATATGAAATATAGTATAGTCATGTTTTCGGTCAAAATTTTCGATGTCCAGTTTTTAGAGGAAATATGCGTTTTAAGGTCCCCTGAATCCGAAAAATATGTTTCTAGAAATTGGTCTGTGTGTACATGTGTGCGTGCGTGCGTGCGTGCGTGAGTGCGTGCGTACGTACGTGCGTGCGTGCGTGCGTGCGTGTGTGCGTGTGTGCGTGAGTGCGCGCGTGCGCATGTGGTCAATATATCTCGAAAAGTAAACGTCATAGAAAAGTGAAATTTTATATGTAAGTTTATTACCCCCTTAGAACTTCTGTGTAAGAATTTCGCTAAAATCGAATAACTGGAAGTACCACTTTATTCTTGCGATTTTTAGGTTTTTTGCAATTTTTTCTAAAACGGCTAGAACGATTTTTTTCAAACTAGCCACGTTTCTTGCACCTATAATTCTATATTACATTAACTAATTTGTAACTCTGAGAAAATTCGTTAAAGTGAGTTATTGAGAAAATTCTCGAGAGTTAAGCAAGGTTTTGTCTGGCCCGTATCTTGGATAGGTGACCGTTCCAATTATCGTCCTCAAAATAAAAATAAAATAGTGATTTGTGTGCATTAATTACATATTTAATTACTTTTTATTTAAATCTATAAATTATTTTTGCTTTAAATGGGTTCAAAATGTAATTATAAAACTTTTAGTACATCTATAAAGGAAATTATAAATGGATGAATTATTTATGTTTTTAAATTAATTTCAGAGTTTACAATTTAGGTGTATAGGAAAGTCACTAACGTCAATAAATTCAAATTATATTTAAAATCTGTAAGAGAAAGTCGTGTGTTGTGTCACAATAGATTTTTCGTATTGTTTCGCGTGTGCCCTACAGAATACTATTATAAGTAGATAAACCCTTAATAAACTTTAAGGAGGAGCATCTTTTAATACGAAAGTCTAGTTTTAAGTTGGAGTAGACTCTATTTGTTTTATTGTTAATACAAAATACCTTGAATTGCGCTATCGCATTTTGATTTTTAACTAATGAATACTCCTTATATGCTGTTATAGCTAACTCCAATCATAACAAGTGTTTAACATTTGGACTCAGCGTATATTAAAATAACGTACACATTATATTGTAGGGAAGAAATGAGAAGAATAAGTAAGCCATAAATAGTAAGAGACAAAAATTGTTTAAAATCCTTAAATTTACGTATGAGGACGTACTAAGAATTTATTAGCCTGTACTTATTACAGCGATCCTGTAACTTTTATAAACCTCTTGGATAAAATATTTTCTTTCTTTGCAAACCAGATCCCTACACTTTCCAATATTTCATCGTTCGAAAAAGATTTACTCCCTCTCAAACATTTTTTCATTTAAGGGAACAGATAATAGTCTGATGGAGACAGATTTGGTGAATAAAGGGAATGTTCAAGCAGTTCAAACTTTAAATCACGAATCGTGTTCATTGCAATACAAGACTTGCGTGCAGGCGCATTGTCCATCTTCTATAATTTTTTCTCGCAGTTATTAAGAAGGTGGAATAGTATCCCCAAGATATTGCTTTTCCTTTCTACAAGTAAAGGACCATAATTATTCCACAAAAACCGCCAAAAACTAAAGCAAGAACTTTTCCAGCTTCTTAGATCTTGGAGAATCAGAGTGCCTCCGTTCCATCTACAGTTATTTCTTCTCTGGATTATAGAAATGTAGCCATGTCCGAGAAATCACCTCTTCATCAAAAAGAGTGCAGATGAAATGCGACATTTCTACTTTTGCTCGCTTTTGATCGACATTCTAACATTTGGGGAATATATTTTGGAGACATTTTTTTCATATCAAAATTGAAGTAAATTAAATGGTATACACGTTCACATAAAATCATTAGTCTCAGATATATGTTTCATCTGAATTCTCCGATCTTATATTATTATATTATGAACTGCAACGATATTTTTTGGGTAGACACGGAAATCGCCTTTCCAGGTCTCTAGTCACCTTTAGCTAAAGATGTACCTCTCTCGAAAGATGCAACCTAATTTTTTGGAAGTATACGAAGGGCAGTGATCGCCATGTGTTTTAAACACACCTTTGCAAATATCTTTACCACTTAATCCTTTTAAAAACAGGTACTTGATGATTGATCGATACTTAATTTTATCGATTTTCATATTGAGATGTTTATGAGATTTTTGAAATTTTATTACACAGCCATGCGGTAACTTTTTGTAGTAAAATGTTACGGTGGCACATCAAGTAAGTTGTCGTTCGATGTGATAATGAACATTTTAGTGTGCAACTAGAACTATCTATGATAATTAGAAATCAATATATTCTCGTATAGGGTTTATACTGACGATAGTTTTATATTTACAGAAGATACGACTATTTTTGTAGGAGCAGGTGTGCGTATGTAAATACATCAACTTTTGGACCAAACTTGGTTAACAGATGTGGTGTGGTTGTAATTCAATTAAATTTATATACGGAGGTTATAAGTTCAATGAGAGAAGGTGAATGTAAAATACGAATTTTGTAACTGAAATCAATATAAAAGTGTTCATTAGAAGGATTATTTAACCGGATTTTATTGATGCAACCGTAAGTGAATCGGGTTAAAGGTCTACGGGGTTACCTTGTGTCCATTAGTTATCCATCATTAGTACGACTAGTATGTCTGTATATTATTCTACAAATATGATTGAAATTTTATAGTAGAATATTTGCTTTTACAACATTCTATATATTAGTCAACAAATCGACTACATCTCTAATTTAAAAATGTCAACTTAATTATGTAGGAGTGTTAATGATCAATTTGAATGTATTCCAAGCATTACTTACAGTTTCTTACGTTTAATTCTGTTTAAAATGTTAATAATCTTTTTGTTCTGTTGCACAAGAATTGATTTAATTTGCATACAGAAGAAGTAACATAATTGCATTTATTATAAAAATATAAACAAAAGTGGGGAAAATTAAGGACAAAAAGGAAATAACACTGATTCATTATTTTATACTTATAATAATTATATCAAAATTACAAAGCATTATGTAATGTTACAAATTTCAATTTAGTTCAAATATGTAGAGAATTCACGGATAAGCAGTTGGAAGTACTATATACCACATTTACATATAAATTATCTACAATTTTAAATTTTATATTTGTTTTCAATAATACAAACGTGTATTTTCATACACAGCTCTTGACTGTATGGAACTTCTGGTATATTAATAGAGTAATTAATTATCTTTAATACAATTTAAAGGAGCTACTTTTGAAATGAGTGTAAGTGATTTATTGGGTTGATTTAATATATACCAATTTGGAGTCCGTCCTGATATTCAAGTTTCAGCGCAAAAGATGTAGTAGGGTATTACTAAAGTCTATTTGTTATCTTCGTGTAGTACGCACCGGTTTTGGGTTTAATTTTCTATTGGAGTTATTTTGAGCTTCAAATTGTTAACGATGTTTAACACTCGAAATTAATGACTGTCTCCGTTTTGGTAATCTTTTTGTAAATTATCTTTACCTTTTTAATTTATAATCTGTTTATGTCTCTACGTTGTCCGCAGAGTTTTTTGGGTACGATATAGGATTAAAAGCAATTCGTCTTGGAACACGAACTTCAAAATTAAGTTTGCGTCTTAAGATTTATCAGAATTCAATCATATTTGAAATTAATTGATTGTCTTCTGGGTGAGTTATTTTGTTATAGTTACTTAATATTAATATTTACATGTGATTTAATATCTAAACCGCCACGTTTTACTAGATCAGCAGCACGCGATAGAGTAGGGTGTTTACATAGGTTGTTCTAAAATCCTATTTCTCTAATTAAGGACGATACAGGTATCAGTGATGATATACGTCAGTACAGAATAAGTTATAAAATAGGGCATCAGTCGTTCACTAATTCAAACAAGAATCTCGCATAGCTAAATGATAACGTATGCCACGTCGTAATCTACCGTAGACTTTACCTCAGATGTACAGATCGTTCACTGTAACCCGGGAAAGAAACGAATCGATTTATCGCGATCATCGGGTGAGCACGCGCTACTTCGTTGTTATTTTAAATTTTTACTCGTGGAAGTACACTCAAACGAGAAACGTTTCAGTACCTGCTAATACAAGTTTCAAAAACCACAGGAGAAAATTATTTATTGTTTTTAAACGTACAATTCCATCAGAAAATATTAATAAATAAATAACATTGTTTACAAAGTTGTTTGCATTTGCTATAAATAATGCCGATCAGGTAAAATAAGAGATACATTTTTGAAAATGGCATTGCATTCTAAACCATTATTACCGTTATTTTCAATAAAAAACTTAAATCATAAATTGTAGGAAGTGTTAGTTTTTTAACCAGGTGATTTTGCATATCAAGTTTAATAAATGGAATGTGTTGACTGTGCATTTCAAGTAACAAGCCGCCGCGCACCGTGCCAGAGCATATAACCTTGTCGCTTATAATATTCGCAAGCATTTTAGTGAATAACAGACTGTTCGTTTGGCGTCATACTAGTAATATTACTTTAATAAAAAATTAAAAATTATCCACAGAACTATTACTAAACTCGACATCAGTATCACTTGAATCGCTATCATTTCCCGTTTGAATGATTAATGGTTCCGTAACAATGTCCATAAACACTTCTCGTTCAATATAATCGTTTTCAATTTTTTTAATTTTTGCACACACTTCATTCCACCGTTGTACAGTAATTGTAGCAAATCATTCCTTTGCCAACTTATGCGCATCTTTTAATTTAAATGTTACATTATACGAAGCCACATAATTTTTTATATTTGCCCACATTAGTTCTATTGGATTTAATTCTTAACACAGAATGACCTTGAGCTTGGAAGACTGCATCGATTTTAAATCTTGTAAACTGATCTTTATTGCTTTTTATTAACAAATAAAATTCGGCTTTTGTCATGTCTGGCGAGCAGGGAATATTGTTTTCAGTTAACCAATCCACCATTATTTGTTTTTTACAGTTCAAATTGGACGCTGCATTTATTTACACATTATGGTAGGGTGTATTGTCAATTACTAGCTCGGAATTTTGGGGTAAATTTGGAAGCAGCTTTTCAGTAATCCATTTTAAATAATTTTCAGAATTCATATCATGATGATAATCACCAGATTTAGTTCCCGATTTAAATATTAATAGGGCATTGTCTATAAATCCATGGTGTTCACCTCTAACATGCACAATTATTAATCTTTTACGCTTAGAAATACTGCTAAACAAGTCATTTTTTGACTTGTCTGACCAGCCTTTCGAGACCGTATGGCTATTGTGTATATATGTTTCGTCCAGATAGATAATTTGTCGCTGTTGTTCGCGCTACAGCTTCATTTTTTTGAAATAATTCGTACGAAGTACTGTAATTTCTGGTTTTTCTTGCAATATTTTGCGATTGTTGTCAAGTAGTCGCCATTTAAATCCCAAATTTTTAAGAATTTTCCATAAAGATGTTTTCTCACCTACAAAATTTATATATGTTTTTAACTTTTGCAATAGCTTTTTTAGGGCAACTCGTTGTTTTTCAGTTTTATGAAAATTATAAATAATACTTCTAATTATATATTTATCTACCTCATCGATACTTGTTACCGGACAATTTTTCAATCGTTTGCGTTTTAGAGAATGCACTATTTTATTTCCCTTACTACTATCTCGTTTTGATTGATTAAGAATACGGTAGACAGAAGTCTTCGATATGCCGGTTGGTGCTGCTACATGAATTTTTAAGTCTGTCTCGGAGGAGTTAGTAATATCCACTTGCCCTTTGGCAATATTTCGTAAAAAATTCCATACATTCGCTACAATTTCGCGAGATTATCGACTAATGCCTTTGCCACAATCTAACCGTAATGCTACACTATCAGCAATTTTTTAATTAAATAGATAGACTCATATAAATAACAAGTTAACAATCTTCCAAAAATCAGCAACTCCAAAGCAATTAACAATAAATAGCAAATAAAGCAACGGAATAAAAATTAAACACTTTAATATTCCGGTAAACGTTCAATTTGAATAGACAAATGTCAGATTAAGAATGACAGTAATTCCGAGTAACTTTTATCTCTGAATGTACTTAGCACAATCGTAATGCCCACGCTACATGCGCGAAGTGCAATTTTTTCTCAGTTTATGGTGGACGAGCTGTACTTCGCATGACCCTCAAACAGAGCTTACCTAAATAAAAGAGTAAAATAATTCACAAGTATAAGTCAAGAAAATGCAAATTCCCAAACAACAATATTTATTCCAGAAAGAAAATAAACAATAATTACATCACCAATAATTAAAACAAATTATGACTAACAGTAAAGTTATATCCACGTAGGAATGCGTTTTAAAACGTGCTTTTTCTGGGATTAAAGTTAAACGCTTAATTACTTATACTTGCATCATACATTAATTAATGACTTCCTGATTTATTTAATTTAATTTCTACTATCAATTAAATGGATTGAATAATCAAGCCTAGAATACGACTGAAGGTTTACTAAACACTGACTTTTCTCGAGAAAAGACTATGTAAATATCTCACTTGCTACTTGCTACTTGCTAGTGTGCAATACCAGAGTATGAATATTACGTATTGTAATTATGATGTTAAAGCAAGAATAAAATAAAAAGGATAGGACGGCGTTATTTGTCACATAATAGGACCACTCAATACATTAAAGTGACATGCAATTCTTAATTCAAATTTAATGCAGAATGAATATAATATAAAGAGACATAAGTCTTGGTTAATATGTTACCGTAAAAATAGACTTGCTGTCTAAGTTAACACGCATCCCTTTTCAATTCCAAGATACAAATTCTATTGGGATGAACAGAAAATTATTATTACATTGAACACAACAAATATTTACAGTAGCAATCGTAAAAAGTAAATGTAATCATTGTAGATCGTAAATTTTAAATAATGTTCGTATCACTCTCGTTAAATTATAGCACGAAACCCATATTTCTAATGGTTATCGACAGGATAGCACATCATATGTTATCACATGATATGGTAGCGATGCATTCGATGCGTGTTAAACTAGCAATCAACTCAATGAAAAGGATATTATGACCTTATATCGACGTTCCCTGGTAATTTGACTCGTACTTAGTGTCGGAGCTCCAGAGGTTGCTCCCGTATGGGCAGCTTCCACATGTTTTCCAGAAACAGTTCCTATTCACTGTGAAATAACCGTCACCAGGTTAACTAATATTAACAAAATCATAATTAGCGATTATGCTAATAAGAAAATAAAGTAATACATACCCGACACACATAAGGTAACCATAATGAAGAAAGCGTCCAACACAAAAATCTCACTTTAGAATTCCACCCATCTTCGGCGTGCACACACCAGTCGATAATCAAAAGAACTTTAGAGATAAGTTTTATTGATCTAAGCAGCCGTGAAACTTTGCCAAATTTTAATTCTAGTTTAAAAATAATAGATCGCGACACTTCCTAACAATACATTCAAATTTCTAGATTCACTACCAACTAAACTGATGACAACGTTAAGTTACATCTTTGTGACTTAACAATCGAATCAATTAAGCCTTTTAAATACCTATCTAAAAAAATTTAATGTTAATTCCTAGAAACACTATATAAGTTTACATTGTAATCTTTTTTAATGTTGTACACTAAATAACAAAACGGATACGAGGTCCACTTAAATAAGGCATGCCGCTTATTTAGTATAAAAATATCCCAAATTAAACCGCGACAATGTTTATATATAACTTTATCATATTTTGCGTGTATTACTTCATATTTCTTAAACATGTTTTAAATTTGTGATAAGGATAACTTTGTTTTTGCCTGCGATTAATATAGCAATCTTTGTTATCATATTGATGACCTATCTTCGTTATTTAATAATTCCTCAAATGTGTAAAATTCTCTTAACCACTTTTGATAATTACTATCATATTTTACTTAACCCCAAATTCCCTGTAAACACCTGCTAATTACTTAACACGTTCAGCGCCGAGGACGCATATGTGGCGCTCACTGCTTGTTTAACTGCAGTACCGGCAGCGCCACCAGGGCGCTCTATAATATTTATGGTTTA
>JAHWXV010360513.1:0-18591 GCA_024586415.1 Phrixothrix hirtus | reverse complement strand
TTAACATTATAAAGGAAAAATTTTTAAAAGAGAAATTAATAAATTCTTAATTTTGTCCTTTAATATAATTTAACTAAATGTAACACACAGAGTGTTACAAATATCTGATTGAAGACATTATAAATATTAAAACAAAATTAATTAAATTAATTTCCTGTTTGACATTTAAGATAAAACAATTTATAATTTTGTGTTTTTAACAAATAATTTTGGTAGTAAGCAATGCAACAATCAATATGTTTAAAAATTAAATATTAAAGTGTAACAGCTGACTCAAAATTGTTTTGTTATTTCAAAGAGAATGAACAAGGCCAATGAATTTGTATAGATCACATTACTACAAGTACATTCTAAGAAAATATTGGTTGTTTTTACAATCGTTCAATTCATACTTGCTATTATTTAGTAGACAGGATTGTATTTAGAGAAAATTTATCATTTAAATTTTCAAAATTTAAAAATCGTTTTTGAAAAAAATTAAAATTGTGCTGTACAGGTCATAAGGTACCCATAGTTTGCGCGATCTCACTTATTGTGGGACACATGGCGCTGCCATGAAACACTTTCTATCTTAATAAACCAAAGTGGTGAATATTAATCGCCGATTCGTTTTTTACATTAAAAGGTCGGGTGATCGCCTTTATCTCGCAGTCGACATTTACACAAACGGTACTTCTATCAATGTTCGATTCGTGCTTCTAGTCCGTTGTTAACTAACGAGTGGGGCTCCTCGTCCTAACATAAATCTAACATACTGTTAAAATGACTTTTAACAGATTTAAAAGTATTCATGTAAGATTTGTAGATATTGCATATCAAATTTATGTTAAAACATAAACAAAAAAATCATATAGTTTAATACATATGAAGAAACCAAGTTAAATATTTATTCCAAAGCAGGATAGCATATCGTAATAATGTAAGTCACATATGTTAATATAACAAAATAAGCAATAATATAATATGCTAATAGAAACAAAGACCGTGATTTTGGCATAAATGATATATAGGATGTGTTGATGTGTGTAATTAGAGCGAAGTGACACTACTGAGCCGACGCTCAGTCTCAAGCGTCCGTATAGATGTTAGACTTAGGAAGTTTGTGATCTGTCAAGGCCATAATTGCCATATTTGTGGACTCACCAACAGAAGTAATACATCTCACATTATTTCGTTCTAAATCTATAGTATATCTATACTTATTAATTGCGACGTACCATGACGTTTTGTGGTTTTTAAACTTTGTGGAATTCCTGAGTTGTATTCGGCGTGTTTTGCGCGCTTTATGTTATTGGTCTGATGTTATTTCCATTTTACCGTTAGTTATAAATTTGCATGTCTTATCTTTAACTACAGATGTACATACTTGGACTTTTATATTTATCTTATGTTAGTTCTTACTTCTGAGATGCTCTCTTATTCTAATTGCCTAAATTACGCATATTTTAGTTTGAGTGATTTGGCTGGCCTTTTAAACTGTGAAATGCGTGACTTTACATTTGCAGCATATGTTTGTCCCTTTAAACTGCTTTCTTGCATATTGGCACATTCCACTGTTTGTTCATTTACATTATGCCGCAAGCACTGTGTAACCTTTTAATTACAAATTATATTAATAAGATTTATGTCCCTAGTCTTTTTATTCTAAAATAATCTGCTAGGGTGTAACTTTAACATATTACGCAGTAAAAATGCTATCTGTATGTCACTTCTAAAATGATCTGTTAAGATGTAATCTTAACAGGGTGTGAAAATAAAACCCACATCTTTGCCTAAACTTTGGGCAAAATTGGAGAACATGTTCACATATATAAGGAAATACAGAATTCAGAAATGTTTCTACATTCTGTAAATACATGTAATTTTACCGTATATAAACAAGGCAAATAAAAGAAACGATAGTTATTTACATAACTCTATGTCAGCTGTATAAGTTTTATCTGTGTTTAATGAAGGGTTGATGGTGAGTTACGCCCGAGGAGATAATCACTATCTAAATTTTGTACACCATTGCCAAGTTTCAGCAATATTATGCTTTTATTGCCGCATTTCTTTCAATTGCCGAGCAATTACCTTCCATTTCCGTATTTCCGCCATGCATTGCCGCATTTCCGCAATAAATTGTTGCATTTCTTTCAATTGCCGAGAAATTACCTTCCATTTCCGTATTTCCGTAATACATTGTCGCATTTCCGCAACACATTGCTGCATTTCACCAACTATTTCAACAGTGCTTAGGTGCTGTATGTATTTCTTTACCAATTCCGATATTATTGGAAGCATTTATATTATAATTTAGTTCTGTTGCATGCTATTTATGTAACTAATTTAGAGCTATTGTAACAACGAACTTATAAAAATTATCACAGAAATTTTTAAAATATGTTACATGCTCAACTTGTTTTCAGCTAGATTTTATTAGGCAACAACAATTCTAATTTTGTATAAGAACTTTACTTAACGTTACAAATGAGGTTGTTTCTTGCATATTATTTGAAATCTTTTACTAATCTAGGAAAGGAATCGGTAACAATTATTCATCAAATCGAAGTTCCTCAAAAAATCAATTTCTTGAAAAATACGTTTTTTACGACTACCTCCAAACTAATTGGTTTACACACTGCCGACATAATTTTTCCTTGAACTTATCCATGCTGTCGACGATGTGTAAACACGTCCGTTACGATGATTTTACACACTCCATTGCTACCACTAATAATGCAAATACGCTAAATACCTGAACCTATATCAAATTATTATATACAGACTGTTTCATAAACAATGAACAATGCTATAGCTTCGATATTACTATCCGATTTTAATGAAACAAAAACCACATCAAATAACACAAAAAGTACTATATGCTGGCATTAAGAAAATCGGCGTAAGTCCTATCTTTTTAGAGTGGCGATAGCCAACTATTTTTCTTTAAATAGCTCGTTATAGTTTTTTTGACTGATGACATAAAAATTGCAACTCCAAGAAGGGGTTGGAATTTCCGGATGAAATTTGGTAGAAATATTCACCTATATTATAGTAATAAATGATCAAAATTTAGGAAGAAAATCTTTATTAGTTAAACAAAATTTTATAATAATTGTTATTAATGTGTGGTGCGACTTCTCTGATTTACGCATTCATTTACACGCCGAGGCATTGATTGATTTATCTCGTCTTGGGATATTGCCTCCAATGCAAGTTGCACCTTATGTCTCGAGGCCTCCGAAGGCAAAGGAGGACGCTGCAAATTTCGTAACCTTTTACCCATTATGTCTCATACGTGTTCAATGGGGGAAAGATCTGGAGATCTTTGTGGTCAGGGCAAAAGATGAAACTGGGCATGCTCAAAGAAGTTCAAGCAAAGCCTTGCTACATGTGGACGTGCATTATCTTGCTGGAATAAGATCTTCGAGCACTTGTAAGTATGGCAGAAAATGTGTTCCAGCAGCCTACACAATATACCGTTGTGATGCCATATTGTCTCAAATGAACACCAAGGCAAACCTGCTACCATAAATAATCATACCCCAAACCATAACACCTAACACGGTGTACGTGCCTCTCAACTGTAAATCGAAGACTCCGTTGTTCACCCCGTCTTTTTCTGACTTTCATACGACCATCGTGCATTTCTAAATAAAATCTAGATTCGTCACTAAAGACAACACAATGCTATTCAAGATTCCAATGAGATCGTTCATTGCACCATTGCAACCGTTGCTGACAATGTTCTGCAGTCAAAGGAAGCACAAGTTGCGGATGATATGATGTTAACCCAAAACTTCGGATTTGGCAATAAACTATTCTAAGGGTTACAAGCGGCCTTCTTCACCATTGGTTAGCAACTGCCCAAGGAGAGGGAAATCGTTCTCTAAATACCAGTTGTCTTAAGCGGTTCCCAGTTCTTCTTTTACGATATTCCTCGTCATCTACAAACCATGCACGACACACTTACGGTAGACCGATTTCGATTTACACGGTTAGCAACTTCCCTAAATAAAGAACCAGCTTCGCGCAAATTAATAATTTGACCTCATGTCAAATTCGCTTAATTGACGGCAATATCGTCGCTGCCGTACTCTAGGCATGTTCAAACAGGTAAAACACGCTAAAAAAGAACAACAACGCAAATAATGTTAATTAACAATGAAAAAGAACAACAAATCGTGCGAAAACACAGATCGAAAAAGTTAGCAAAAAATTATATCAATTGTTAAATGTGACGTTATCACATTACTACTTGATCTCAAAAGTTAATCAATTATTACTTAATATCGGCCCAACAGATCTACTAATTTTGATTAAGGAATTCCTACTCCTCCTTGGTGTTGTAATTTCTATGTCACTGAGTATATATGGAGATCTTATTCTTTTACGAATAAAATTGGGTACAATTTGAGAATATTAAACAGTACAGTTCATTCAATTTAAAACAAGTACAAATTTAAACCCTATGTTGCTTCAAAATTCATCTTATCCGAGAACATAATAGGGAACGAAGATTGGAATTTTGTAATTGGTATTTAGTCCTATTACGAGAAGATCCTATGTTTTATACGAAAATGATCTGGTACGATGAATGCACGTTCAGAAATAACGCATTTTTGATTAATATTTAGCGATGAATGTTTGCAACAGCGATGCTGGAGTAAGGCAAAACCAGAATTTTTATGGAACGTAATTTTCAAAATAGATTTAGTTCAAATGTCTGGTATGATATCTTGAGTGATAAATTAATACGACTCGTTTTTATAAATGGAACTTTGGATGCAGATAAATACCATGCACTTATTTACAAGAGTTTTTGGATGGATTGCTTTTAACCAAATTGAATGGACTCTGCCTTTAGTAAGACAGAGCTACGTCTTACAATAATATGAGCAAACAAAGGTTATCTTTGAGATGATGCAAGCGCCCTTTATATTTTTCACGAAAAATAACACGATGTTCATATTTAGCAACCCTGAAAACCCTATTCACAAAATTTAAATAGAGGCACTTCGAAAGTGAACGCTTTTTCGTGAAAAAATAAAATCAAATAAATTCCTTGCAATGCCCATAACTTTTTAAAAAAGCAAAATGGCACCAAGTTAAATTGGTCTAAATCGGCCGATTTTAACCCAAGGAAGTTGCCACTGAAGTATGGCCTATTATTTACTGAACACTCTGTATATATTTGAATAATAATAATAAAAGTTGTATTTGTAACTATTACAACTTATAAAATCCAATTCAAATTTGTCATTGTAATTTAGATTGTATATGACAAAATAATGAAAATTTTAGCTTGATATCACTAATATTTTCATTGGTTATTTTCTCTCAAAGTTTGTCTCATTTGACCTTGATTGTACGCACGAAGACTATTTTTGAAAGCAAATTGTCTCAGAAAAATATTAATATCTTTCTTATTTATCAATATTTTAAATTGTTCTGTTTTTAAAAAAATGTAAAAACTTGTATCAAATGTACGATAATATAATTAGCCAAAAAGCTACTCGAGTTGTGCATTTTTGGAAGTAAAAATTTTACTTACAAAAGATATTGTAACACACTGAAATATGATCCAATGTTTATAAAAGCATCATTTTTTAAATAGCAAAACGTTGACATTATTTCATAAACAGAATTATCAAATAACTTAATAAATAAGAAAGAAATTAATATTTTGCTGAGTCAGTGCGCTTTCAAATATGGATTGAGAACTCAAGGACAAACGATATAAACTTCGTAGGCGCGAAATTTTAGAAATATTAGTGATATTCGAGG
Source organism: Phrixothrix hirtus (assembly GCA_024586415.1). Taxonomy (NCBI): domain Eukaryota; kingdom Metazoa; phylum Arthropoda; class Insecta; order Coleoptera; family Phengodidae; genus Phrixothrix; species Phrixothrix hirtus. Next base: position 12,822 of record JAHWXV010360513.1, on the reverse strand, counting down.
GAAAATTTACGTTAATCCAGTACTTCAAGAACGATAAATCAAAAACGTTTAATTTGCAGCCAAGAAAATGACAATTAGATTAAACGAAGAAAGTAAGTTACAACGGAAATGGTCTTTGTAGTATTCAAAGAATGTGCCGTGATTTTCTTTTTTATAAATAAAATTCACTTTTGACTGAGTGTAAAATTATTGGGTTTATTTAAGTAGCGAAAATAAACACAATCCATCGAAAAGTTCTCATGAATTTGAAAAATAATAAACTTGAATGATTTACGTGATATAAAATATACATATGTATGTATATACATACATATGTTGTGCATACTTACTATTTTTTATGCACATAAACAAATAATGACATTGATACCGCCAGATTTACTTCCAAATGAATTAGTTTTGCGCGTATAAACAAGTTAACAATGCTGTATTTCTGCATCGCATTTCTCATAATTTCCGAACATTTCTGACAATACTAACGAATTGGCGAGGAACTTGCTGCTCTGACCTTGGCGCCCTCAAGCGAAGGTTGTTTTGAGGAGGGTGGGGATAGGCGGTGCATAAAATTTTCGCTCCGCGTGTTTTATTCGCAATCATGTAGTGAATGAAGGTGAAGCGCGCGTTTGCTGTCTAGTGGCTCAATCATCACCACGCGACGTACATTTCGTACCCATTTTAAGATAACGCCCCGTGGTCATGTCCCTGACCGATAGTCGTTTGCTTCATGGATAAACAACTTCAGGGAAACTGGCGATGTGAAAAAAACTTGTGCTTCCACGAACAGCAAGGATACCCCAAAACATTAACAGGGTAAGGCGTTTTGTTTTGCGATCTCATAAGCGCTCTGCGTGCAAACATCCAGCTGCTGTTGGGTTGTCTGCTCGTTCTGTGAGGAGAATCCTTGATGCAGAACTAAAGTTTCATCCCCATAAATTGGCTGTGGTGCAAGAACTTAATCCACGCGATTTTGTTGCTTGAGAAAATGCATGTGAGGCACTTCTTGGTATGCCACAAGACGAACTTGTTTTCTTCAGCGACGAAGCTCACTTCTATCTTTCAGGACTTCACAAACGGCCATTACATGCACAGCGTCTTACTGTCTGGTGTGCACTACCGCACGTTGGAATAATTGGTTCATGTTTTTTCGTAGAGAACTAACCTTAAATGCTGTACTTGATGGTGGAAAAATAATTAAATCTATCTGCATTACTTCGTGCTTAATTGAATTTTTAAATCACCAAGTTCCTCTGCCCCACGAAATATTGCTGTGACATTTATAAATATTTTCACTAAGTTTAGTATTATCAAGAAAAGTTTGCAATTGCAGGATAGCCTTTAACATAGAGACGTTATAACATTCTTAACGTTAATATATGGGGAAGATGCCTCGTTTTATTTTTAAGTAAAATTTTTGTCTAGATAATTTAGATGGGGAGGAAATCAATTCAAGATGACTCAAGGTATAAGCAAAAATAGATAGAAGGATTGAAGATTTGATTGAAGAGAGAGGGTTTCAGCGATTACAAGAAAGCGAGAGCGATGGATATTACCATTTTAAGAATTTTGTAAAGATCCAATTCCGAAACCTCTTAGTCTTGAACAATGGCTGTATAGGCGTCAATTTCCGACGAAATATGCATTGTTAACTCATGTCAATGACAAGTTTTCGAAAATTGTAACTGATGATGTAACTTGGTTGTACCACCGGGACAAACCTACAAAACAGGACTCAATGCAGGGGATATACACTATGGAAGATAAGGACGAAATTTTCGTCGTGAAATTTAATGCCTACAATATTCCTAGATACTGAAGGCTCAAAAGCCACATAGACGTACAATAAGAACGAGAAGTCCATGCACACCCTAAGGTTTAAAGTGATTTACAGAGAGTCGTCTGCACTGTAAACTTATCGATATTAGTTGAAATATACGGAGTTACTAAAATATGTTGTTCTATTACAATTATTTTTAATAGAGATATCACACGCGACACTTCAAATAAAGCAGTTAGGAGAAGGATGCGCCTTCTACTGCTTTTGTATGTTGTTGCGATTCAAGCGAATCCCATTTTCAACTGAGCATGCACTTCTCATTCTTGCCTGTACGTAAATAAGGAAACAATCTGCTTCACGTGAAAAAGCCTTCAAAATTTTGTTTACAGGGCAATACTACTCCACGGCAGTTACAGGGTGCATAAAGCATGAAAAGTTCTGGAAACAACAACCATTGCAGTTTCTTAACATTAAATGAGTACGGGATTTTCCTTAAACCGGAGAACCATTTCCAGGGACCTCGCTTTTCTTTTAATTAAGACCTAAAAGGCACCATTCGGGATTATTTTTTGTTAGAAGAAGAGTTTTACAAAGGGATTGCAAAATAATAAAATACTGGATTAAGTGTGTGAATGTGTTATGCTGGAAAAGAAAATGTTGATTCAGTCTTGTCATTTTCTTTGCAGCTAGATGGATTATGTAAGAATCTCTCCAGACGTATATATATTTAATTTGAATGGAAATTTGCAAAAAATTCTATTTTAAAAGGTAAATTGATAAATATTGCAAAATGTACAATTTGAATATTGCAACTTAGTTAAATTGTTGTAATGATAGCACTGATAACGCAATGAAATGAAGAGCTAAAAAATATAAACGGGACGGGATGATGTATGGTAGAATAGAAAATTGATAAACATGGCTAGAAAGATATTCTTTGATAGAATTCGGTAAGCTGCGAGTCTACCTTAATAGATATTAGTATCAGGGCGCCGGGTTAATTTTAAGAATTAATCAGATCGCGAATAATACTATAGAAATGACGATCAATTTGGAACTGACATCTAAGAGACTTAATATAAGCGCCTTTCGCACAGTAACCAACATTTATTGATTTTAATACACCAAATGTAGCAACAATATACTCTATTTGTAAAACAATCAATGAATTGAACTATATGTTTTACTAATAACCTATTATTATTCAACATTTAATAGAAAGGCAGTCATTTTATCAACACTACCTTCTGTTAAATGTTCATCTAACTATATGCAGGATTCAAAAGCAAATAAGTCACCATTTTAAGCGACCCAAATGAAAACTTTCCATATTTAAGTAAAAAGCTAATTAATTGCCTCAACGAAGGTAAACAAATTAAAGGACTCAACCATTTATATTAAAATTGCACTATATACGCACCATTTATTACAGGTAAGATGAATTAAATTAAATCACAAGTAGTAGGCACTTTCAAATATATCTAATAAAACATAATAGACGACCCTACAATAAAGAAAATCAAATTAATAACGCAGGAATAAGAATATAGGTTTGGAACGGTAATAGCTATTTGTGTATTAAGAGCGCAAAGCGCCACATTGTGGCACGTCGCTGTTAAGAGTGACAATGTCACCTTGCGCTTGAATTACACGCAAGATTTTTTTCTACAATCGCATTATTGCTACCAAATTCTAAATATTTAACAATATTTGATTAGTATAAAATAACAATAAATGAGTTGTTCATTTATTATCATGGAAAACTAGTAACTATACTATAAATTTCGTCGTCTGCGTTTTGATATATTACGGTACAAGATCGGCAAGTGCCTTATAACAGGTTGAGTTCTGCTAAAGCACTTAACGATCGTGTGTTGTACACAATTTTTTGCGCTAACGACATTTATCAATCAATTACAATAATTTGATATCAAACGTTTATTCCGTTTCATAACAGTATCAGTATCGTTAAAACCATAGCGTGCTTGTTATCGTGTAGTTACTATGACAATCACAACAATTCGAGAAATATATCAGAACATGACAATAAACATAGCCGGTAAATGTACAAAAACAGGTCGTAAACGCAAAAATTATAATTTTAAATATCATTTAGTCATCTAATATGCTGTTTTAGCGATCGAGAAATTCACTTTGCTGCTCTAGAACGGAAATGTGATACTCCTCGGAAAACATCAACTTTACGTTGACATTAGAAAACGTAAAAGCCTACCTTTTATAGTGATTTTAGAAAAAAACAATTTACCTTATTACAAGGAATTATAATAAAATTTGAAACAAAGTTTATATATAATCACATCCTTCATTCTAAATAGACTTCCCAACAGTCAATGCGCGCTCCAGTTAAAAGAAGACCAAAGGAAATAAGGTTTTGACTAACTTAAAAGGAATAATTATTAATTCAAACTGCTGAACTTTAAACAATGAAATTTTATGAAACAATATGTGTATAATATACAGGGTGGGGCAGGAGAGTATCCCTACTTTCGCGATGGCGTTGTGAATGGAGGGGACATGTTGAAGTAGTGGTGGTAGGCTCTATTGATGATGTGCACTTGGAAGTTTTCATTAGTGCCGCCATTAGTTGTAGATATAGCTTGATCGAACGAGCAACGCGCTTTTGCCGTCGTGACGTATTTTACCCAAAACAAGTCTATGTTGGAGTGTAGCGTGCTCTGCGTATTCGTTATCAAATTCCACCCGAAATGCTGTTCCTGACCGAAAATACATTTCGTTATGGGTGGAGAACTTCCGCGCATGTGGTAGTGTTGTGAAAAAAAGAGTTGGGGCTCAGAGGACCATCCGAACTCCAGAAAACGTTGGCCGTGTAAGAAGATCGATTTTGCAGTCCCCTAAGCGTTCTGCTCGCAAGCATGCATCTGCTATGGCGCTTTCTAACCGTATGTATGTCGAATTTTCCACGAAGATCTGCACTTCCATCTGTACAAGATGATCATTGCTCAACAATTCTCACAGCGGGATTGGCATTTGAAACTTTGATTGAAACCTTGCCTCAAGATGTACGTGTTTTGTTTAGTGACGAGGCGCACTTCCACATTTCTGGAAGTGTTAATAAGCAGAATATGCGTTTTGGAGTGGCGAAAACCCTAGGGTAATTCATGAGAGGTCTCTGCATAGTGACAAAGTGATAGTTCGGTATGCACTCAGCAGTGAAGGCATCATTGGGGCTTATTTCTTTGAAGAGAACAATTATGCTGTTACCGTCAATTTTGAGCGGTATGTAACAACAATTTCTTGAACTTCAACTTCAACAGATTAATTTGGGACAAGTGTGGTTTCAGCAGGATAGTGCCACGGTTCATACTGCTAGAAATTCAAAGGCTGTTTTGAGGGATAGGTTCCTCGGTCACTTCATGGCTCATGTACGGTGACATTGCATGGGCCGCATGCTCGCCGGATTTAACTCTGTGCGGCTACTTTTTATGAGGCTACCTCAAAAGTGAGGTGTTTAAACATCGACCCAGGACCCTAGAAGCCTTGAAGCATGCAATACGCCTTGAAGTTGGCCTCATTCCGCAACAGATGCTTCGCAGAGTTATGGAGAATTTCCGAACCCAGCTACATCAGTGCATTGACAATGAGGAACATCATTTGAATGATATATTGTTTAAAACTAAATAAAATTAACTTCCAGTTGTACCTTTTTGATGCCACAATAAAGTTTTGTTCTAACATTTTTTGTTATGTTTTTATTTACCTTCAAAGTTAGGGATACTTTCCTACCCCACCCTGTATAATTATTCTTTAGATTCAAAAGTAGAAGAAAGTTTTGAATATCAATCGGAAGTGATTTGAAAAGTTTTAACAAAATTATTTTAAGTACAATTAGGTTCAAGTGGCGTTAAAATAATGCGCATAGAAATTCTCTTACGATAGAATTGATATAAAAGAAGTTTTATGATAAAGTTATAAATCCTGTTTCTGTTTATATACATATAAAGGAATAATTGTTGCAATAAGATTTTTAAAGTCATTTGAATATAGAAGAAAATTTTATTATACAACCTAATTACAAGACCAATAGGTGATGATTTTAATATATGAAGCTATAAGAACATATACTTAAATCGAAATTGCACAGATCTTTGTGATTGAAGACGTGATCATGACGTATATTTTAAGTTTGAATATCACCAATTTAGGTTGTTTATGTAGGTATGCATATATTTCAAGCTTTTTTGTATCTTACCTTATAAAATATGCAAGAACCGCTCCTAGTTGAAGTGCCCATTAGTTTTTCATAACAAGTAATTTTACTTATAGAGAAATAAAGATGTTATTTAAATTTCGATTTAGATTTTTGATTAAAATTAGATGTGTTCTTTTTACAATTCACATTTCATACCTAATCAATTAAAAAGAGATAAAAGCTCCTTTATTTTATAATTATTATCGTTAAACGCTTCGTCATGAAACGGAAATTTATAATTCCTAGACAGATGACGTTAAATTATTGTTAACGTTACGTATACCACACGACTGGTTTAAAATAGCAATTAAACTAATCAACCCCATAAAATTCGATAAATTGGGCGACTATTTGTCAAATTGTACGAAGTGAACGTTTAATAGCGAGAGAATAACTAACTTTCAGTAGTCAGTTGAATAATGTGACCATTTATTGTGTTATGTAGTGGGTGGTTGCGGTTGCATCTGTCATAGAACATTAGTGTTGATTGTTATTACTGGATATCTAAACTGTCCCCATTACTGGACGATGTCCATTCAATTACACTGATTTACAATGGAAAATTAAATGAAATGTCCCATGTATGCTAGGTAACTTAATGGTAAACACTTTTTTTAAATTGAACTAAATTAGGTATACTGAAATGTAATCAACTTTGTTACAATTATTATTATTTAGGCTACTTTATATAAAAAAAGTATGTAATAACAGTACAAAAAGTTTAGAAGTTATATTTAAAACCAAATCTTATTGGTTATACCTAACTTAAAAGACAAAATCATAACCAAAAGCGAGCGACCAGAACGAATCAATCCGTTCTGTTTTGACCATTAAAATAAATAGTCAAGTAAAGCGTGTAACCAAAATTCTTATTTGCGGGGTAGTTTATTGTTGGCGGTTATTCACCCTGCAAAGAGAAGTTACAGATTTCAAAAGTAAGAAATACCTAGAAATCATAAATTCTTTTATACTACCATTCTATATCCTGGCTCAGAGTAAAATTGTTTGTCACAATATATCTCAATAATTTGAAAGCCATGAATCTGTAACTAAACCTACCTATCAATAATCTATATGCTGTAAAATCGTAAGATTTCCGCTTTTGTGTACAGTCTTATTTAGTAGTTGTAATTCAATTTCCAGAAGCAACTTTGAAAGATACGACCGTTCGTTAAAGTAGCGAAAAGCAAACAATTGTAAATTAATTATTACTTATATTACTTGGTTCGACTTCAAGAAACTTGATATTTGAAGCTTGCCTGTTATTTAAAGAACTTCAAATTTAAAATACAATTATATTGTATATAATTCCTTCTTTCGTGATTTTGAGCTACAACTATACATCTATCAGAATAAAACCTTTAATTAGCTCGGCGAGTTAGTTTATACCTGCATCTAGTTTGATAAAAATTAAATAGAATTATCGGGTATTTCAGGAATAAAAGAATAATATACTAAATTAGTAAATTAAGTTGAAGTTTATCTGAGCTAGCGTTCAGAAGGACGGCTTCTGAATGTTTCAAACATAAGCGTATTAATATCAAAAAAGTAATATCAAAGTACCGTTAATGAAATTATACTAATTATTCTAAAATTAAATACATTAGTGTATGCCAAAAGCAAAGAATGAAAATATATTTGTCAAAAAAAATAAAATAAACATATAACAGAAAGGTTTTTAAATGAAGAGTAATATCATAGACATGGGAATATACAGGGTATAAATGGAATAAGTCACTTTTTAACATGTACAACAAATACCTGACCGGCTGTTGTAATGTGATGAACACCTATTACTTAAATGAGTTATTGGCCTTTCAGAATCTTTTTAATTATGTGCTTTCAGGCTCAAACTTTCGATTAGTCGCTTGCAGAAAAGCAAATTAATTTTTGTGATTAGCACAGCTGAAACTCACACTTCGAAATCGATGTAGGTCTGTAGAGAATTATAACCAGAACCTAACTATCATTTTATTAGTTTACCACGAAAGTTTGTTTCACGGCTATTTTGATTAAAAATTATTTAACGTTCTCACGGTAGTTACGTTTTATTGCGCGTAATTTGCAGAAACAATTAGGACAAGAGAAGAATTAAGCCCGCCAGACCGTTTATTAGAGCAAAGGCGCTGTTGCGCTCTAAATCCAATCGAAATTGATAACAACGGTCTGGAAAGAGGTTCTACCTAAATGAACGAAGCAAAGAAATTTAAGAAAAGAGCGCATCCATTTAGAATAACATTTATTCCATCTGGATAACACAATAAATATAAAAAGTATTAATAGTAACTTGATGTTCTTTTCGAAACGCATGCCACAAACAAAATACTTATTGACTATGCCTTCCGAGATTAAGACCAATTAAATAAATAAGTCACGGTTATAAAACCCTCTGAACTAACAGCTTCACAATTAAACCAGTAATAACGTTCAAGTTCAGGCGTACTGACATTTTGTTATTTGGCACTATCATTTACAACAAAATTAAGACAGGAAAAACGCTGTTTAACTATTCGAAATTCGTAGATAAAGGTATGAATAATAATTCACCTAATACTACTCAATATCAAAGTATAAATATGATACAATTGTGTAGTTATTCTAAAGAAAAAGGAGTCAGAAAATTAGACAATTTTATTTCATATACCTGAACACCTTGTATACAAGTATAATATCTACTTTTTAATTTTGAAATATATAAAATTTGAATCGGAGATAAACACAATAAAATAACGTAAGTCGTGGCTAATATGTTAGTACATAATTCGGCATTTTTTCTGTATCAATTCGTATTTTTATCGAATTTAAATGAAAGTTTATCATCAGCTAGGAGATGCAATCAGAAGGTACAATTAAGGAACCTAAAAATTATAAATAACAATTATAATAAAGTAAATATTACATTCCGGCGTATCACGTGGCGTGCTTGGTATTGCCGGCTGCACGAGCAATCATCGTAACGTAAAAGCTCATTTAATATCTGACTAATTAAACACTTATAATAATAATTAGTAATAATAATGCATTTATTTCTATCCTATCAAATATTACAAAAAGAAAATTGAAAGATAAATTATATAGAAATAAAGAACATTATAATATTAAATAATAATATACTAATAATAACATTGACGAGTGGAAATCGCAGGAGATGTTGGTTCAGTCATTGTAGCGCAACTCCTGATCTTCCACCAACTCCCTGAGAAAATGCATCGCTTTTACGTGGGCAAGCTGAGCAAATTACAGAAATTACTATTAATGATTAAAGAATTAATAATTAACGACATTAATAATTTTATCATATATTAACGACTTATAATTACAATTTATTAAATAATGAAACATAAAACTAAAAAATAATGGACTAAAACTAAAATAAAGTATAATTAATTAAAAAATAAAGAATTATTGATTAATAAAATAATGAGTAATTAATTAATTTTTAGAATAATTGATGGAATAATTGAGGCAATAATGAGGTAAGAACAGTTCGACCTTCTTACGTGAATTTCTTGATGCGAAACCTCATCCTAGGTTGGCCTAAAATATGCCAATTTCACTGTAAAGGTTCCTTCCTGACGCTTGAAAATCGTCTTTCTTCGAAGATATATACCATCTAAGAAAAAGATCCAAAATTAATAATTTAATAAAACAAAGGACCTGAATACGTGCTTGCTTAATTAAATAAGTGTAAGACGCCATAATTAATAATTAAACAATTACACTGTTCTAACATTAGAAATTTAAAGAAACTACCATTTAATTTAAATTTCTAAAATAATTTCCTGCAATATAAAATAACCAGTAATTTTAAGGTTTAAACTAAGTTTCTCAGACTATAAAAATAAATATTTTTACAAGCTTCAACGTGGACCGTAATAAACAAATCGCGAGTGACCCTTAAAATAAGTGTAAAAAAATAAAACTTCAAAGCATTGGGACGTAAAATGGAATTCTGCAAGCAGCATTTTACATAGAAATTCATGGAATAAAGACGCCGCCAAAAAGAAGTGCCATTTGGCGACGTCAATAAAAAGCAACCGGGGTTGAAGCCTTGAAGCGCAGAGGAAAAAACCGCAATTAGAACAGAAAGTTAACGTTTGCCATCTCAAACACGAAAATAAGAATTTGAAATTTGGAAGACGCCTATTGGGTAATAAAAACTACTATAATGGGATTTCGAATGTTATTTAAGCCAGAAGACGCAATTTGCGTGTACTAGTGAATAACGCTGTTGAATTAATCAAACGGAAGACGAGTTGGATCCGTTGAAGTTAGAAATGTAAATCATTTTATCTTATTTCACGCATAGATGATAGTGGTATTAAAAGACACCGAAGTTTACAATTCAACGTAAATGAAATTTTCCTAAGGTAGGAAAACAAATAAGCATTCGACTAAGCAGTTTAACAGAGGTACCGCTAGTTTTAATGGGAACTTAAAGGAGACGTAAATACTTTAAGACGGATGGCCTGGAATCGAATAACCAGAAAGAAGCCTAAAGTATTTAAAATTGAAGAAAATATGTACGCACCGTAAACCGTAAGTGTATTTATCAAATCATCTTATAAACTTTCATTAAACAAATAAAATCAAAGTACTTTATGCTCGTTGTTTTAAAATTTTAATTTGTTTTACTTTGAATAAACACGTTAAAGAACAAGAAATTCTTTGTCGAATGCAAACAATACCGTTGTAGTAAAATCTTGTTTACAACTTATCATAACGGAATTGTATTGAGAAGTAACCGAAGGGGCTGTAAATATTAAATGCTTTCTTTAAGATTTATGTGCATTAGATTTAAATATTGTTAAATATTGTTGAGCCGAAATTTTATTTATTTAAATTTTTAATAAATGTATAAAACGTAAAGACGTTGTTACTTATTTTGGTGAAATATAATAAAGTTGTTAATTATTAATTTGGTGAGATCGTTATAAGGTTTAACGTAACCATTTAAGTAAAATTTTATGTTAATTTCTCCTTAGGTAAGTTAGAGCCCGTTATTTGAAAGGGAGTTTACCCTAAACTTATTGATAAAGATCAATACAGATGGTTTTTATTTACTAACAGGTGTTTTAAAAAACGATTTATATAAAGTACGAGTAGTTATTAAAAATTAAGCAAACAGTTTAATTCAAATGCGGCGTACAACTGTCAAATTGAATATTTTCACAGAATGTACATCTTCTATACAACTAAAATGATTGACTGTACATTTGACATTTAATTTAGTTCACATATTTTCCGCTGCTTTGGTAAGCTTGGACGCGCTGTAGTTGAAAATAAAAATCTAGTATGAGAAAATACATGACCTTCTCTTACACACATAGATATGCCAATAGTGTCCACAAATGATTAGATTATTGTCTACGTTTATTTTGGAAACGATAATTGTAAAGGTCATCCATCAACTAGACAAGCGAAAGGTTGCTTAACTCCGGAAATTTTCTCTGATAATTTGCTTCAACGCATTTTTTAAGAAAAACTGTTAAATTCACGTAAAGATGCATTAAATACGTAATAACCGTAGCACATTTAAACATAAAAGTTATAGCTGTTTTCGAAAAAATCCCAAAAGAAAATTAAAAATCGCAAGAATAAAGTGGCACTTCCGGTCATTCGATTTTACCTAAATTTCATTTCATTCATATATCATATTTAGTTTTTGAGATATGTTGTTCGCAATTAATACACTAAGTACTTCGGGTTACTCCACTTTCGAAAATTGATTAGAAATACAGCTTGATTTATGTAAAACGGAATGAAGTAACCAAAAAATTTACTAAGTTTTAAAAAAATCGTTAGAGTCAATTTTAAGAAAATCGCGAAAAACAAAAATTCAGAAAATATCTAAAAATGACAGTGGAACTTCCGGTTATTCGATTATAACCAAATTCTTTATTTGGCATACCAATGTAGCTACGGCCACAAATATAAATTTTCATTCAACTAGGACTTTTAGTTTCATAGTTATTTTATTTTAAGTTAACGGTGACGGTACTTCCGGTTATTCAATTTACGGAAAAGTTTCTGAGAAACGGCCTAAAGTATATGAAAGGTCATTAAATGGGTAAGAAATGAAATAAGTTTTAAAAAATCGTTATAGCCGATTTTGAGAAAATCGCGAAAACCGAAAATTCGGAAAATATCTAAAAATAACAGAAATAAAGTTGTACTACAGGTTATTCAGTTCTAACATAATTCTTGATTTAGCATACAAATGTAGTTAGGATCTTATACACAAATTTTCATTTATTTAGGACTATTAGTTTTATAGTTATTTTAGTCATAGTTAATGGTAAGACTACTTTGGGTTACTCGTTTTACAAATATTTTTTTGAGAAATTGTTTTAATTATATGAAAGGGAATTACATCTTTAAGAAATATAATAAAATTAAAAAAAATATTATAGCCGATTTCGAGAAAATCGCGAAAAACCAAAAAATGACAAGAGTAAAGTGGCACTTCCGGTTATTAGCTATAAGTGAAATTGTTGCAGTCGCGGGCGAGGGTGGATGCAAACACAAATATAAAATTTTGTTTGCCTAAGACTTTTCGTTTTTGAGATGTTTTGTTTACACAAACACATACACACACGCACGCATTCACGCACGCATGCACGTACGCACCCACGCAAGCGCATACGCATGCACGCACGCACGCACGCACCAGTGCACCCGCGCACCTACGCACCCACGTATCCGTGCACCCACTCACACACGCGCGCGCACACACACACACACATACACACACACACACACACACACACACACACACACACACACACACACACACACACACAGACAGACCAATTTTTAA
>JAHWXV010360493.1:0-10104 GCA_024586415.1 Phrixothrix hirtus | reverse complement strand
CAATTGTCAAATTAAAATAAAAAATATAAATTTTGGGTGAAGACATTTTAAATTATTAGATTAATTATGAATACGCCCAATTTCTCATTATATTATTTATGTAAAACAAAACTTTAAGTATGCGCCTACATTTAAAAAACAAATAAAAGTTTTCTGATTCATACAACGGGTTTTATTAAGTTTTGAAAACAGGAAGTTATGCTGCCGCACCCTGTATATTGCTATATTTTTTTTATTGAAAATTAAAAGGACGGGGAAATCAATTGCAGGAATAAAACCGCATATTAATGTACTTTATGCAACAACAAAAACTGATAATTTCAGTAAATGAAGCCAAGTTGACAAAAGCTTAATTTTAGATAAATTTTATAAAAGTATTCAGAAATTAATATTTTAACATTTAGTTTAAACAAAAATAATTTGGCGGAAAAGAAAGAAATGAGCAGCGAATTTAATGGCAACGCTATTTTCATTTTAAAATTCAAAAACAGGGTAATTTTAATAAAAACAAATATAATGGTTTCTAACAAAATAGAATGCTATTTTCGTTAGATGTAAATAAACTCTCGATTTCCAGCTTAGATACGAGTAAGACATTTTGTGGCGGCGAAAAAGAAAATAGTATTTGCTTTTGTAAATTTAATTTCAAAGTATAGAGTTACTAATGAGAGGAATTGAACCATGGAAATAAGAAACAGTAGATTTCCAAAAATTTGCCATGAAAATAGAAAATTCGTTGGTGAACTGGTTAAAGTCAAACCGAGATTTGGGTCAATAAAGAATCAGTACTCGAGCAGAGACGTGAAATAATATTGGATGGTAAATATTGTTACTGAAATCTGGAAAATGGAAAAATCAAACATTGCTTGTTGAAGCGCGCAAATTATTATCAAATCACGCAACTGCAAACAGCTGAAAAGATAAATAATCAATCGATTTTTCTTTGATTTTAAAATCAGAATTAGCCCCATTTAAAAAAACAATTTCCGTTAAACATAACTTGCACATCTAAATAGTTTGATTCTTTTTTCTTTCTCATAATTTCCCTACAACTTGTGAACCGAGCTGCTTGGTTTTGGAACTAAATATAAAACTTATAACAAATAATGGCAGAGCCATCTATTGTTTATATTAGGAGGTATTTTAATGTAAATAAAATACAGAAGAAAATTCCTCCTAAAAATGGCACGAATTTTAAAAATTAATTCGGCACAAGTGAACACCACAAGATTTTTATAACCTAACTAAATAGGCAAAAATATAAAAGTTTGCATTTTCAACCAGCGTGACACAGCACTAGCAGACCAATAGTTTCGCCCTATGTGGGGCTCATCAGTGCTGTATTTTATTTATATTAAAATACCTCCTAATATAAACAATAGATGGCTCTGCCATTATTTGTCATCGACACCCGCACAAGTTAATGTGTTTAAAAGGAAGTTTTGCATTTTGAACTAGCTTGCACAGCCACCCTGTACTGATGAGCCCCATATAGGGCGAAACCATTGGTCTGCTGGTGCTGTATCACGCTGGTTGAAAATGCAAACTTTTATATTTTTGACTATTTAGTTAGGTTATATTTTATTATATATTTTGCAGTTTCATGGCTTTTTACTTGTGCCGAATTATTTTTTAAAATTCGTGCCATTTTAAGGAGGAATCTTCTTCTATATTTTATTTATATAAAAATTAAATAAAATAATGGTTACGAGCAGCCCCTAGCTATTTGCTGTATTTTTAATAATTTTTGGTTGTTCTATCTTCAATTTTAAATTAAAAATATTGTCTCGATACGCTTATAACTTAATATTTCAATAAAATGCATCATTCTATATTTTAGCAACATCCTTCATGCAGAAAATGCTGAGGTACCGTTTTCTATTTGAGGGTGATTTAATGTATTTTAAACATAAATTCAAATTTAGGGTTAGTTAGGCTACCACAATCATTATCGTAATCCTAAAACAGCCAATGGAAAATTGGTGAGATTTAAGAGTCATTGAATACGTGTTAAGTATGTTCATGTCTTGTTCAAATTGCGCCAAGGATTCCATTGTTACTGATTCTCAATAGGAATGCAAATGGTTTTCATTCCACTAAACGCTTCACACGTCGACGTCCGTTCACAACGGAACTCGACTTGGAAGATCCCGTGTTAGGATTCCCTCTCTGAGTTATTAACTATCCCAAGGAAAATGGCCTAAATTCTATAACCTTTAACTGTAAGTTATTTCTAATTCGGTTAAAACCCATAATATGTTTGCGAAATGCGAAGAATGCATTGTGATTACCGAGTATCCCTCCCTCGGATGCTATATAACCAGCACTTAAATTACACCAACGTTTGGTGATGTGAAGCAAAATGTATATTGAATTAATTGCAGTCGATTTGGAATTGTTAATTACGACTTTAGAAAATTAGACAAATTGTTCATATAAAGCGTTGAGTGTATCATTCAAAGTAACTTGATTTGGGTTTTGATAATTATTGAACAACGCGTTATTAATTTAACCTTTATGTAAATGATGGAATGATTGAAATACTATAACGGAACAGAACGCGCTTTGCGCCCCAGAGGTTGTCAAAGATGTTAATTTCTCTGAATTAGCTAGTTTTTTCCGGCCACTACAGTGGAGATTGGGGGATTCTACATTTGCGATGAAATCAATTAGGCTAAAATTCAGGAACGATTTTCAAGTGTCAAAATTTCGGAAAAAGTCGTAATTAAGGGCGCCACTTTGTTTTCAACGATAAAAAAAGAAGGGTCAAAGAGGCCTGCTGTTATAGAAACCGGGAAAACAAATAACCCGATCTCAGAACCTTTATATCGAGAATTGTATCAGTACGTACTTACTAAATGACGATTTTCGGATACGCCTCTGGGCTCCTTCTTCGATCATGTTAAATTTGGACGTACTATCTAAAATAGGCTATTCACTTAAAATGAACTAATACCCGAAAGAAAGTATGTGATACTACAACTACGGGTGTACATATATAAAAGAATAAGATCTGAACTTAAAGATTGAATATAATGATAACAAAAAAATGTAATTTACAATTAAGAATTTACATGTCTCCCTGGAAGGAAACAAAGGATGCAACAATTTTCTATACCTAAATCAAGGGACCCCTTTTGATTACTACTAACTGAACTAAATCTAAAATGAACAAAAAATATTGACCCTAATGGCCCCGATAACATGAATAGTTAAAATCTAAAACTTTAGTCTTTTATTTGTGTCAATAACTAACTCGTTTTGAATGTTACGTGATCGACTAATTTGCCCCAGCACAGTTTACTTAACGAGGGGGTGGAGATCATTGGAATTTAAAGAATGGATGTATCACTTACTTGGTGTCTTGAAGACCTTCAACTCCCCGAAGTAATCGAAAATAACAACCGGGCTGCCTAGGATATTCTACTTATCGTACGCCACGTACAGCATTGTCAGACTCTAACCCTTTGATTACGAATCGACAGGTAATTGTAGTTGACCCCTTCTAAAATTTGCTTTGGGCGTAAATAGACCAAATTACTACCAATTTGATCCCCTTGATACTACTCGGGTAACTCTTCAAATGTTTACTTTAAATATAGCCTAGGCACGCACTGCGGAAAGCGACTTAACTTTCCAACACTCAGGTCTCTACTGCCTGTTAATCGAGTTTTCTTCTTGAAATTGCAGATCGAAGACGAGAGGGGTTAATGTTTATTTTTAAACTTGCAAGCATTCTCATGGAAATTGCTGACGTAATATTTTTAAGAAAAATGCCCCTATGTTTTACAAAGCGTAACTTGGGATTTTCGAATTTTAATAATTGTTGTTAAAATGGAGTTGCAAAATTTACAAAATTATGGTTGTAATTTTGGCATAAAAATGATCCTGGTAATTCACCAAGTAAATTTTATTATTAATACACGGATACATATACCGGGTGTTTCCGAATAAATGACCAATGTTGCAAGAATTTTAGACGCGCTTGCAATACTTCCAAATGTTTTCTTTATACTTGTTTTACATGAGATTCTTATTATTTATTAATAGATTAGTTTTACAGACGAGATTAAATAGTAAGTATTGAAAACTTGTGGTTAATTTGTGTTTATCGCTGCATTATTTGATTTTCGTTAAGGAGTCTAATTTGTCGTACTAAATATATACAGAGCGTTTCATCTTATAAGTAGCTATTATATTTCTTTGGTAACATTAATAACTTAACAAATGACGCCGCCCTACTTTGACCAATTCCAATTAAAGAATATAACGTGTGATCGTTTAAATTTCCAATTAGGGTAGCCTGATGCTCTTTTGATGGACACTTCGAACACGGCTATAAAAATAGTTTTATGAATAGTCATAGTCTATCATAATTGGAAATTTTATTATATTATAACTTCAGTATCGTTGACTCACCCCGACTTCACTGGCTTAGCCGGCTAATATTCAGTACTATTTTCAGCTTTTATCAACTGTGTAGTTGTGCCAGTTTATTCCGCAACAATCTCCAAGTAGCCACCGGTAATAAATAATAATTTGTTTAGACCAATACATACATTAATTCTAAAGCATAAAAAGCTTAAGAATTAAGCAACATTCTTATTTATTTACCAAACAATTAAATAATTGTAAATGCACTCAACAAGATACGTTTACGGAATTAATTTTTTCAAATATTTCAATTATTATTAATATCCAGTATTAACAATATTATTACACGTAAGTGAATAAGTGAACAAATTGCATATACAGATGTAGACATAAAACGAAATAATAATTTACATTTTTCATATTTTCTGTAAGACTACTATTTTTAAAGAAAACTGATGAAAATTACTCGGACGTTTTTAAGGTGGAATAGTATAGTTTCATAATCAAAACACGAATATAGGTCAGTAAAATGCCGTTGTCTCACGTTGCATTTCCGTAGGTCATGTAAAGTTCAATAGTTTCTTATTTAATAATTAAACCAACAGCTAATTACAACTTATATACGTGTTTTAGACATTATTTCCTATTAAATTAATTGCTAAATTTTAGATAGTGAGTCAAGTAATTTAGCGAGCGAAGTTACAATTTACGTACATGCAGTATTGTAATAATTCTTTGAAGGAATTGTCTTATTTAAATATACAATGTTTGTTAAACAATAATTCCACTTTATTTTTACTAATAAATAAATATCGCGATTTTTAAAATACTCAGTATTTTGAATTAACACGATTAAAATTTAGCAAATAAATCAAGTAAACATATAATGACGAAAAATCTACTTTTGATGAAGTTTTGAATATTATTAAAACAATAAATAAACATTTTTTTAAACTAAACACAAAAGCGGTATTCATTCTTGTAAATCTAGACTAGCAATAATGTCACCAAATGTAATTTTTTCCTGAATATCTTTTTCCAAGCACACAACATTTACGTGCAAACGGCCTTACCTCTTTTGTTAAAAATAACGCTTAAAATTTTTGGTCATTTCAACATGGTCTCGTCAAAATATGTTATTAAGATTTTTTAATTGTTTTACCATAAGCAACGTACTGCTTGAATTTGATCACTTGATCACGTGTATGTGAGAAGCTGGATGATATACAGGGTGCCCAGGAGATAAGTGCATTAATTAATAGACGTGTGCATGGACCCATCTAATTCGCTAAAAATTCCATCACAAATACGAATCTATAATGAACTATATTCAATTATAAATTGTATTATACACATAAAAAACCTTGTAATGTTTGTTTTAAATATCATACTACTTTATGTGGTTCTTCACTTTGGTTTAAATCAGCTGCTTATATATCATTGCTATAAAAATGCGAACATATTATTTTAAAATTAACTTTCCTGTTCGTATAAATTTAATATTAAATAATTCATTGTAAAAATGAAAATTTAATTTCAGTAAATCAGTTTAATGTCAAGACTATGAAAATAATGACTAAATACGTACTAAATTCTGTAGAATAGCTAATGAGGCTGTCTGTATTGTCAATCCAGATAAAAAGAAACTGAATTTTAAAAAAATATGTCTATAGATTACATTCAAAATTATTAAACACAAAATAAAAAATTTGGTGTGAGACAACACACGACTTTCTCTTACGCACATAGATATGCAAATAGTGCCCACAAATGATTAAATTATTATTTACGTTTATTTTAGAAACGATAATTGTAACGGACACCCATCCACGTTACTGGACACGCAAAACCCTGCTTAACTTGAGAGATTGTGCCTGATAACTTGCTTCAACGATTTTTTCAGGAAAAGCTCAAACTTCACGGAAAAAGATGTCAAAGACATAAGAACCGTAGCAAGTTTCAAAAAAATTGTGAAAATTGTTTTCGAGAAAATCGCAAAAAACTTCAAAATCGCAAGAATAAAGTGGCACTTCCGGTCATTAGATTTTAACTGAATTCTTGACATCTCATTCGCAGAATGAGAGCTGATTTCGAGAAAATCACGAAAAACCAAAAAATGACAAGAGTAAAGTGGCACTTGCAGTTATTGAATTTTAATGAAATTGTTGCAGTCGCGTGCGACGATGGATATAAACATAAATATCAAATTTTGTTTATCTACAATTTTTTATTTTCGAGATATCCAGTTCACACACTCACACACACACACACGCACGCAGGCACGCACGCACGCACGCACGCACGCACGCACGCACGCACCCACGCATGCACGCATGCACGCATGCACGCACGCACACACTCACACAAATAAGCGCGGGCGCGCACGCGCACGGGCACGCACACGCACACACAACACAGACCAATTTTTAAAAACATGTTTTTCGGACTGAGTAGGCCCAAAAACGTGTATTTCCACTAAAATTTCGACATCGAAAATTTTGGACAAAAACAATACTTTCTCTATATTATATTATATTTCATATAGGTAGGAGAAAGTAAAAATGATTATTCTGTACTACTAATTCGTGCCTTGTCTAATCTTCAACATGGAAAACAAAAATTTAAAAAAAATCGTAATTGTCAGGCTATAGGATTAATATGTAGATTGTGAAAGTTTTAGATAGTTTGAAAACAAAATCTGGATTACATTTTTTATTAATAATTAAATTTATCATTGAAATTAATTAATATTTGTTTTGAAAAATGTCTAGTTTCTATTAATAATCGGTGAGCGTCATCAACGCTGTAATGTATATGTTACAGCTAATACGCGAAATCGATTAATGCGCGTAATATCTGAAACATTAAGGGCCAATTGCATCAAACTATTTAAACATCGATTATTTTAATCGTCTAATTACCACTATACAACGATTGTGATTAGAATCATTTTCATAGAAAATAATCGTACAATAAACCTATGATTAAAGTGTCGGTGCAATTGGCCCGTAGTAGAGGTTCAAGTAGCAAGGATATTAACTGATTAATTCTTCAGTTATTATGCCTATTTCAGTAATTAAGCAAAAATATGTATACATAACTCTCACAGTAAGTTCGCGCTTATATCTGGCACGCATCGTGTTAGGTTAGGTTAGATGCAACTATAATAAAATTTGTCAAAATAATAGCTGTTGCAGAAAAATTAATAAATTATTAAACAGCAAATGCCTCCAAAGTACATCCTGTTCAAATAAATAAATTTTAACTTTGGAAAAATTTGTTATATATCTATATTAATAATTACGTTCGAATGCGCTTTAGTTATTTTCGATACAAGTGTGCTGTGATCCCATATTTCAGATGCGAAATCGATTTTTACAGAACAAGCTTAAGCCGAGTTCCGTGGAAGACAGAGGGCCTGAAATATGGCGTGACAGCGTACTTGTGTCAAACAAAATTTTCTGTTCGTTCAGGCATATTCAGGAAAAACACTAATTTACTCTAAATTTTGAGGTTAATCATGACAGTTGTCAAATTAGGCATATACCGTAAAGTTTATATATTCAGTTGTATACCATATGAATTTTAAAAAACGAATATAAAAGATAATTTGAAAATAATTTACACATTTACCAGCTATTTTGATTATCACACTACGATACATTTCCGGAAGTGCTATGATTTTCATAGTAACGTCACGATTATGCTTCAGAACAAGCCCGTTACGGTTCATAACGGTACTAATACTGTTAAGAAACAAAGTAAAAGTTTCGTATCAAATTGTCGTGATTGGTTGATAGTGGTAGTTAGTGCAAAAAATAGTGTACGACACACGATCGTCAAGTGTCTAGTACAGTACCCTTCGAGTTTCGTTTTTCTAAATTTTTCTCAACCTATTATAAGGCACTAGAATATATTAGAATACACTAAAATATTCTAGAATGCTTTTGTTCAATGCATTGTAATGTTCGTTTTTATTGACCAGTACTATTTCGATTATATGAAATTATTTGTACATTTTTTATTAATTCAGTTAGGGGTAATAAATTAGTAAAAGAGTAAACGCTCATCAAATTGGGAATGCGACATTTACGATTTTACGGTAGAAAATATTTACTATTTAGAATTTTATTCCAACGAGTTTTATAGTTAAAAATCCTGATTTACTTTATTCAGTGTTATCGTTATAAAAACTAGTCTTTCCAATTCGGCCTTCATTGCGCTGTTTGTTGGCTGCTACTTCTTACTTAATTTACTACCGGTCATAGTTGCTGCACTGCCCTACTAAACATAGTAGATGACGTGCTATCCATTTGTGATAGCCTTAAATTAATCTGCTTATTTCTTTTAGATTACAGCAAAGCCTTTGATACCATAAATCACAGTATTTTAATATCTACGCTACATTTTATTGGTTTATCAGATAATGCCGTTGCATTGTTTGAAAGCTATCTCTCAATAGACTTCAGGCTGTAAAAAGTTTAAACGATATGTCATCGTTTCGAATGGTTACATCAGGAGTTCCACAGGGCTCTATTATGGGACCAGTGTTGTTTACAATATATATATATCAGTAATTTAAAATATACGCTTCTATCAACTCAATATCACATTTATGCTGATGACAAACAAATATATTTATCCTTTCTGCCATATGAAGTAAATCAAGCATCAGCAGCTATTAATTATGATTTAGCAAACTTATTAAACGCTTTTAAACAGCACTGCCTCCAAATAAACCCTAGTAAATCTACTGTTATTCTGTTTGGTAAAAAACGTAATAAAAATAATTGTCCTGTTCAAAATTTTAATATTTTAGATCAAATCCCCATTCGCTTTTCTAACTGCTTCAAAAATCTTAGCCTATATATAGATCAAGAGCCGAGATTTTCGAAGCATATTTCAATTTGGTTGCGAAAATGTTATGCAAATTTAAAAATAATGTATCAACACACGTATTCCTTCAGCACATCTGTCAAAAGCCTTTTATGTTCTTCTCTTGTATTGTCAGCGCTGTATTATGGTGATGCTGTTTATGGACCTTGCCTTACAACATTTGATATTAATCGTATTCAAAAAGTTTAAAACTTTTGCTTAAGACTAATTTATGGCATAAGGAAACATGAATGAATTAGTCACAGACTGCTTGACATTGGCTGGCTTAATATGCAATATGCTTGTGTTATAAAATATTAAAAGTCCAAAAATCGCCATACCTTTATAATAAAATTAGATTTAGATCTGATGTTTATACACTTAGCCTTCGATTTAGAAGTAAACTCACTCCTCCACTACACTCCACTATTATGTTTGGGCGTTCCTTTTCTTATTGTATAGCTAAATGGTATAATTTATTCTCAATGGAAATCAAAGATTTAAGTAAATCTCAGCTTTTATGACTCGTACGTTGTGGGCAGACCAGTGTTCCTAGAAGAATTAACTTTGCAGCCCACTGGTTTTTTTTTTCATATGTTTAAATACTTATATGCATCGGTGTCTTTGTATGTATTTATGTATGCATGTGTAAATATATAATAGGCATGACAGCGCTAATTATCAGCACCTCAAATTAAAACACAGGTTAGGTGGTAGAACAGGAAATTGATTACCTGCTCCTAAACTTCGCCTGTAAGCAGCGGCGGCGCGTAGTAGTATGTCTTGGGGGTGCACAATCCGAAACAAACGTCTTTACACTACAGCGAATACAAAAACACTGAGAGCACAACTTCA
>JAHWXV010360423.1:0-12846 GCA_024586415.1 Phrixothrix hirtus | reverse complement strand
TAATTTGTGAAAAATATGCATTTCATTATAAAATTTACAAAATATGCAAAAAATGCATATATATGCACTTTGCATATATTCCGCCCCCTACTCATAACACTACAAAATAGATCATCGTTCTTGAATAAATTGCAAAGTGTTTTATTTATATCAAATAGATTTAAGTAAAAGAAAGCATTATATAACATACATAACCTTAAAATATTCGCTATCCACTATTTACAGCGGACCACTATTGATTCAACCTAATTTTAATGTTTTCAACTCCTAATACCAACGAAATTTAATAAATTGATTAATGTTGTTGATTCTAAATACATAGCTAAATCTGATTCCAAGACCACGTCATATATGTTTTGTAACTACTTTGCTTCAAATATAAAGATCCATTAAATGTTTCCTCTTCGCCATTTTAATACCCAATAACTATTCATTAGAGTTACTCTAGTTCTGAGGTAACGTTAATACTTTACGATATAAAGAACGTTAATACTCCAAATTACACTCGCCCCGAATACTTTAACGCATTTTAAACTTACTTAATACACGTTCGCATAGATCAGTTATTAAAATCGGTCGAAACTTCACTAGTGTCGATTTCAATAAATCTTAACGTTTTAGGATTTTCTACTACTACTACTACTACCAATCATGCCATTTCCTTAGCGGGGTAGGCAAATCCCAACAATGAGCCTCCACCTTCTTAACCACTGCATGCGCCCATGCACCAACTCCTCTCACCTATACCGCTACCACCACTCTTCACAACAACTCAAAGTACTATACAGTATCCACACCATTCCACTATTACCCACCAATCCTACTATCTCTACTATCACCTTAATTAGGATTTTCTGAACACAATTTTAATATGGGTTCTGTCTGTATTGAATCTTTTTATCCACAATAACTGAAAATGACTCAGTGGGTTGCTCTCATATTTATAGGGTGTAGTTTAAAAGCTTCGGGTGATGGTGCTAAGTAAAAGGAGTGGATGAGTTAGGAGCTAGAACGGATAACATATATTTTTCATTACACTAATGTGAAAGAACATATATATTGTAACGAAACTATTTAATTATTTACAAATCTTTATTTATATTCACTATTAGGATTATATATTTACGCTAACTTACTTAAATATTTATCTCACAGTACGCTAACAATAATCGATAATATTTTTATTTATGTATAACAGTAACTGATAGGACAAGAGTCTTAAGCAAACTAAAAAGCTAAGGGAATTTAGTTTGCTATTTATACAGAAAAAGGAAGTCTAAAAAAGTAAGATTAGTCATCATAGTGGTGCAATAAATTGCAATGCCATGGCTCATTGCTGACCTTGAATTTATTAAAATAGATATTAGTTACAATAATGGGTCGTTCGTGATTACTTCACTTATTTCAATTCTAAGAAAGCTTTGTAATGTGACTGGTAAATGCATTGAAACTTGTAATGGGGATGCTTGATCAGTGCTACAAATGCCTCGGGTATGGCTCCTAAAGTCGGAGTTTGGACTAGGACTGTTTTTGGATGGATATTCGGGAATTATTTACTTAAAACTTATATTACTTGTGTACACAATAAAGTTATTTGCAAAGTTGCTTCCCAGTGTAAATCAGTGCTTACAAACTCTAATTGTTGGTAGTCGTTTGTTACTTTTAATTTTGTACACACTGTATATACATTTATGTCATGATTTTTACTGTAACTAGTTTAATTAACAAATTTGATTTCAATTTTAATTAATATTTGCTGTCATTTATTGACAAATTCTATTCATTGTACTATTTCTTTCTCGGCTAGGTGTACACCTTTTAAAAATGTTACTTTTATTTGTGTTCAATTGTGTAGCACTAGAAATGTACTTTATTTTAATTTAGACTATTTACAATTAATTTTAGCTCAGGATAATTGCGTACTTATTGTTTCAAGCTGTATTCTGTATTGATATTTATTTATCCTTGCATTTGCAACTATTTACATGTACAATGGTTGTATTACCTTTGTAATTTAATCATTTATTAATTTTTTGTATAATTATATATTCAGAAATAAGCATTTGGAACAGAAAAGTTATTTATTGAACATAATAGATATAATTATACAATGTTTGAATTTTGAATTTTATTATAGGTATGAACCATATTAAGTTAGATGATAGCTGTTCCTTTTGTAATTACTGAATGTACTTGGCGTATTAATTCCCTTTCTAGTTAGTATTTTTCGTCCATATGATTGGTTCACCACCCTAATCTACAAAGTGGCGTTTTCTTTTTGCTATCGTGTAATGTTGTGTTTTAACTTTGTTATTTTCGCGAGTAAAATTTGGTTAAGGTAATTATCACTTGGTGTCAAATTATTTATGCTTAACCTAGGTTTAATTAACGTATAGTGTCCCGGAAGCCCCCTAAGGGTTTCTGTTAGTACATGGCCGAAAATATCTGCCCGTTGTGTGACCCTTTCAAGCTGTATGGATTGGATCCGAAATATTACACACATCTCGGTGAGTGTTATTATGAGTAATTCTTGACCAAACGAAAATTATACTTTTGTTCGTTAATTGAATTCAAAAATAAGAAATACAGGTAAACAAACTTTGCGATTTGTTTTAACTAAATGCGGCAAATCGCTTACGGAGCGTTCCGTTTCTCTTAATTTTGAAACGGCGTGGCCTTTATTTAAATGTACTGTTATTCTGGATCAAATTTGGATTATAAAATGTAATATGAATATTTCGGTTTGGTGCAGCAATTTTATTATTTACTTTACAAAGGATTTAAAGCACCTCTGGGTTATGAGGTTAATTATCCCTTATAATTTTCGGCTTGAATATTTGAATTCTCGGACGAGATATTCTACCACCAAAGGCGGTAAACGCTTTCGCTAAAATTTGACTTTAAAACGCGTGCTTTTATATGCAATTTTTATCTGTAGTTTGAAGGAGAAACGGCTTTCTAGTCTCTTAATTTGTTTAATTAACATATTTCACAATTAATCCATATTCCATCAGATGCGCGATTTAATTCGCTTGAAGCAGTAATAACAATTATTAATGGGGCTGCTTTTGATTCCTAATAATTAACTAAACAGTTATTCAAGTCTAATTGCATAAATTAGCGAAATCAAAAATTATGCATAATATAGCGGATAACAATCTGAATTAATCCTTAACTAAATAAGTTAAATCTTAAGTAACACAAATTAACTAAATCAATTGATATGATGTAAAAATTCTATTAATAGTTAAAACTAACGTATGTTTTTATTTTATCTATCCTAATCATACATATTATTTGTATACAAAGTTCAAACTCCTTGACCTGCACATAGGTAATGTTTTGTTGTCTAAGGTTAAAAACCTTGAACTATAAAATTAATCAATTTGTAAAAGAAATTTAAGATACCTCAAGTACTGTTATTAATTGATTCAACGGTAATTAAAAGTAAATAAACAAATAAATAAACGTTTTTTAAAATCTCGGTAATTATAAAAATAATAATTAAATGAAATATACACAGAATGTTTGGTTTTAAGTTAAAGAAACGGTTTTAAATAATTTAAATAAATGGTTAATACAGCCACGCCTTTACATGCAGCAAGTTTATACTAATAATTTACTGACTTAATTATTTACAAAAGGTAAACTTGTAGCAGTGGTGTAGGTTCATTATAGCCTCTATAGTGTTCCATGAAAAGTTCTAGGATGTTCCATTAAATTATTGTTGTTTCTAATTTTGTGACAATATATATGCATCAATTGACTATTCATGTCCAAAAATAATTGTTATTGAAGTTGCAGATTTGGCGGAAAACATGAGCAATTAGCAAAGAACAGGGAAAATAAGTCATAGATGTAAACAAGCATGTATTCAAATAATTATCTATGTAATTTGTTCCAATTTAAATATTATTTTTGTCAGTCTTATTTACTATGATTTCTAATTGAAGTTTAAAAATAAAAACTGTGCAATATTAATTGTTTTATTAATAGAACTAAAAATTATAAAAGAAGAACTGGAAAATTTTAATTAAAAATACAGATATGCCTGAAACCATATAACGAAACTTTTGAAACGAAAATTAAATATTAATTAATATTTTACAAAACAGATTTTAATCTTTGGAAATTTTCAGAATCACAGACAATAAATATAATTAAAAGGTACTAACGAATATTTAAAGCGAGACTTATCATTTAAAATTGTAAAATTAATTTACGTCTTAAAATTATTTTGATTTTCAATATATCAATTCTTATGTTAATTACTTCTCATTTATCAACAAGTAAACAGCGACACACTATGACAGGATAAACAAAATAGTTGAAAAGAAAAAGGTGATAGATTTCTAATTTATACCATAATTTAAAGTTTTATTAAAAAGCATTAATAATAAAACAATAAGTTAAAACTAAAGCAGTGGTACAATAATCAATTGATGGTTTTAACGATTTATAGCAAGCCAGTTACACCTTGATATAATGAAAGAGTTTTATGCTGCAAATTAATTAATTTTATATTTATAGTTTTTTTTAAACTAGTTTACAATAAAAGTGGCCGCAATCGTTTTACCAAATTTGAATGGTATAAATTAGGATAGATTTACTTGAGTTGAAAAGTTACGGTGGCGCTCGGTAGAAGGCGTTCAAAGAGTCGGCGAGTGAAATACGTTTTTGAATAGAATATATGAAAGAAGGTATTAAATTCTATATGGTAGCACTCATCGTTGGAGAAATCTTACGATGCAGTGAATTTCAAATAGAAACTCGCAAAGTAGTTAAAAAACAAGTCGCAAGGAGAGCATGTACAAAAAAGGTTTCTTAGTTTTTTAGTGTCTTCTCATTGTATATACGCGAGGATGGCCGTTTAATGGTACCTTTGCCAATTTTTTTCGTTACCTGTATTAAAAGCTTAAGTTCTTTGTTGTTAGTAATGCATTATATTCTTTTTAATGTCTTAAATTATTAAAATTTGACATAAAGCACATACTGGCAAAAATCGCTCGCGGGCATTGAACACCTCATATCCCTTTGTGGCCTTCGGCGTATTTCTGTTTAAGTTATTGAACTTACTTTTCGGCATTATAAAAACAAGTTTGTGGTTGGTTATACACTACCTAAGACATCTACAATTGCTTAAATTTTGTGATCGATGTAATCGGAATAAAATTACTTTCACATCTTTTGAAAAAGGTTTATTATTGATAAAACTACACTAACAACCACACAAATATTTATCATCTTAAACTTTGCCTAGTATGTGTAACCGTTGAAAAGTACGTGTAAATGCATGTCCGAATCGAGGAAGTAATTGCAAGCGGGTTCCACTAGCTTAAAAATTTAAAAACATTCAATTTACTTATTGACTTTTGCTTGTGCCACATTTCCTAGATTATTTGTAATCCTCATAAGGTAACAGTAATACCTTTGTTTTGTAACACTTGCTATTGAGTGGATAATATCATTGCTTAAGCTCTCGCAGTATCATCACCTGCACGTATAATCTCTAAATTTCCTTCAATTTACGAATTATAGTACACGACGCAAACAGAAGAGGAAAACTTAGGGCCGCTCATCTCTTAATTTACTCTAGTTCGGATTTTACCGATGGATCAGCCCTCGTGTTTTCTCAGAATTGTTGAGTAAGTTCACGAGCTTTAGCTAATTCCATTAACCTTGAAGCTGATAGTGCTTTTGCGTCCTCTTCAAAAATTCTATCGCGAATTGACGTTTTGTCTAAACCTATGATGAATATATCTGTAATTAGTGTTGATAATTACGTTCCAAAACCACAGTCTGATACTAAATGTTTTACTCGTACCATCTAATTCGAAATGGGTTCATTAGGAATATGTTGCGCGTTATGAAATTTATAACGGACTGCAAAATATGATTTATTGTTATAATAAAACACGATCAGTGCGCGAGTATATATATTCTTAGGCGAGAACACATACAATTCAATACAATGGGTAAGTTATAACAACGGCGTGCTGCGCGTTTCACGCGACCTTCACGAATCGAGGATGCGTACACATATCTATTCGCATATTCCACACCAAATGACCATTTTTTCGGACAATCAAGACCATTTTGAGTTGTACCATGACAATCCTTCAATCTCAAACTTTATCGAGACAAACATCTTCAAACAATTATAATTTGTCAATCGCGAGTTTATTTAGAAAAAGCTTCCATACATTTATTTACACAGAGAATGGTGATCTAAGTTTAAGATATTCCAATTTCAACACTGCAACTAGGATTGTATGCGTCAATCGACGTCATTTTGATACAATTAAAAACACCTTTAAAACAGCCCAGTATTTTTAAAAATTGGAAAATGAAAAATATTGCAGTCTTTGAGAGAATCCGGATACATACAGGGTGGCAATTTGAAAACTATCAATGGACTGTAACTCAAGAACTAAAGCAGATATAAAAACTTTTCCAAAACAGTTTCGAGAACTGTTAAGGGAAACAAAAATGACAATGTAATTACTACTCCACTTCCAAAATTCTCCCCCTAGCCTTCCACAACTTTAAAATTTCAAATGTTCATCCCATACTTGCGACATATCATTGGAAAGTTCATTAAAAATTATTTTCATTGGTTTCACACGTGGCTACCTACATTCGCTTCGGTTTTAATTAAAAAAATGAAGAAAAACCGATTTTTAATTTATTTATATTCAAGCAAATTAACCATGCGATATTTATAAGAGAAATTTAAAATTTCTTCGAAACTATCTCTAAGTAAGACTGAGGAACTAAAAAACCGATTAACCGACTCACCACCATCTATCATATCACTCTCATCTATCCCCCCAAATAAATGATCTTGCATAGCAATAATAAAAGTTATCAAATTGCCTTTTCTAATTTATTGTAAATCAAATGTTCTAAATTGTTTCTATAGCAACGTTAAACAATACATTAGTTTATCAGCTAATTTATTAATTTGTCTGTGTTCATTGATTCATTCGAAATTTAGTGTTATCTAAGATAATATTATTAATGATACAATTTTATTCGACTTTTCTTTAATGACTTATCATTTAGTTCTATCGTTATTTAGTGTAGTTTAGAAAATAATTAGTTTATAATAGTGTATAGCATAGCTGCACGTGTGGAAATGATATTCATTTATGGTTCTCAGAATCAAAGCTGCTTGAGAACAGCTATGGCATTCAACGAAGCACATCCCGGGAAAAATGTATGCCATGCTTACATTCGACATCTAGTTGTTAAATTCTAAGAAACTGGCTCTGTCGCCAATAAGAAAGGAAACCAGCTAAAACTGCTTAATGAAGCAGTACAAATTAAAGTTCTTGGGGAGTTTGTAATGAATTCGACTTTATCGACACGTAGGGGAGCTGCAGCAGCAGACCTATCACGCGAGTCCGTTAGGAAGATATTAAAATCCCATAAAGTGCATCCTTATAAAATTCAAATCCTACAAGAACTTGGTGAAAATGATCCGAATAGAAGAATTGGGTTTTGTGACTTATGACGGACAAAATACTTGCCGAACCGACACTTGTGAAAAATATTTGTTTTGCTGATAAGTGCACCTTTTAATTGAACGGGCATGTTAACAAGCAGAACTGGCGTTATTGGTGTGATGAGAATTCACATATATTTGTAAAAGGTCATACAAAATACCCCGAAAAAGTTAATGTTTGAGCAGGTATATTAGGGTATGCTATTATTGGACCGCTACTTATATAAGGTAATTTAAATGGAGAAATGTATCCTGACAAGTTAGACAGAAGTATACAGCCTATAATAGTTGATCATTTGGAGAACCATAACGATCTACGTGGAAATGTGGATTTAAACAAGGACTTGCTTCACTTTCAACAAGATGAAGCGCCGTCCCACTACGTTCTGCCAGTTAGGTAATGGTTAGATAATCATTATACAAACTAATAAGTTTTTTAGTTCCTCAGTCTTACTTAGAAATAGTTTAGAGGAAATTTTAAATTTTTTTTGTAAATATCGGATGGTTAATTTGCATGAATATAAATCAATTAAAAATCGGTTTATCTTCGTTTTTTTAATTAAAACCGAAGCGAATGTAGCCATGTATGATACCAATGAAAATAATTTTTAATGATCTTTCCAATGATATATCATAAGTATGGGGTTGCCATTTGAAATTCTAAAGTTGGGGTGACTAGGCGGGAGGATTTTGGGAGTGAGGTAGTAATTACATTGTCATTCATGTTTCACCTAAGAGTTCCTGAAATGGTTTTGGAAAAGTTTTTATATCTATTTTAGTTCTCAAGTTACAACCCATTAATAGTTTTCAAATTGTCACCCTGTATAAATGTACAGCCTACACAAAGGATAGCTTATTTCAATTTTAAAGCTTTATTTCAATAATTTATTTTCGTACTTATATTCTTTCATTCCTTTAAATATAACGATATCTTCGAGCTAATACAATGCATTAAACAACTAATTCATGCAGTTATTGGTTATGTTATTATTATCATAGTAAGTGCTTCCTTTTGTTTATTAAAGTTAATAACGGATGAGTTTAGCGTAATACATTTCAATCGTATTCTTGTTCCGAATCATGCAGTAGTAACCTATACCGACCTATCTTTCTACATCAGCTCGCTTAATTTAATTAAGAAAGTGAAGTTTGTGCATCAAGTAATGTTTAAATTCGGACAATCTCTTATTTTAATTTAAAGTGCCGTCCCGACTTATTTAACAAAATGGATTAAATAATATAATTGATAACAAAAAGCGCTTTACGAGTCGTGGTATATAATTGTATACTTGTCCAATTAACGCAAAAATTCCGCTATCTCAGTAATTTGCACTTATTCTTAGAATTCTCATAGAAAATACCCCGTTTGAATCGCCGATAATTAACATGAAACTTACCCGGTAATCATAATAATTGTATCAATTTAAAGAATTTCTTACACGTTCATTGATGATTATTTTATCCCTTAGTAGGAATTATTGTTTGCCCGTCTATCTGAATTTAATGTATATTGCGTATGAACTTCAAATTAATTTTATAAATGTGTTCATATTTTCTTTTATTTCAATGATGCATTTGATAATAATAGAAATTATTGATACAAGTGACATGTATAAATAATCACTAAAAGTAAGCCCGACACCATTGTTCATAGTACAATTAATATAATTTAATCAGTATTTTGTTATAGTTAACTTCGTTCTAAGCACTTCTCAAATATAGTATTCCGCCAGTTCAACGTCAAGATGAACCGACCCATCATTTCGCCATAATAAAATAACGAAGTATATACAGCGTGAACCTTTTGGTCACCTTCGATAGTACCTTAAGTATTTTTGCAACTCTAAATATAGCCACTTACAATACTTTTGGATTAGTTAAAAGTTATATTATATATAGGATAAGTCGTAAAATACTACAATTAATGCCTACAAGGGAGGTCTGATAAATGGCCGGTTTGAACATGAGAACTTTTTCTTCAAAATTTCATTCTATTTCTCGACATAGTCTCTTTTTAGCTCGATAAACCAAGTCCAATTTCATTAGAACATCCTTGTAGTACGATTTATCAAGTACTCGAAAATATGCATCAGTTACCCATTCAACTTCCTCATTTGACTTGAATCTCCTTCCACCAAGCCATTTTTTAGGTTTGGAAACAGGAAGTAGTAACAGGTAGCAAGATCAGCAGAATATCGTAGATGCGGAAGCAGTTCATAACGTAGTTCATACAATTTCTGTTAAGTTTTCTATGAAGTGTAAGCTGGTGCATTGTCATGATGAAAAAGCACTTTATTTTTTACCAAATGTGGTCGTTTTTCCTTTATTTCAACATGGGATCAGTCCAGTAATGCCACATAATAATCTTTTCTGATTATTTTTTTGCATTTTAAGATAATGGATCAGAATTACACCTTGTGCATCTCAAAAAACAGTCGCTTAAACCTTTCCAGCCGATGCAACCATTTTTTCGTTCTTAAACCAGCTTCAACCCATTGTTTTGGTTGTTGTTTTGTTTCAGATATGTAGTGGTGGGTCCTTGTTTCATCTAAGATTATGAAGCTATGCAAAAATTAATCTGAATTACTTTGAAACATCGCCAAACATTGCTTTAAAACGACCACACGATTGCGTTTTTGTTCGATTGTCAACAAACGCGGCACTCATCTTGCTGACAGCTTTTCCATATTTAAATGTTCTTTCAAAATGTTACCTACACGTTCTTTTGATATGTTTACGATGTCAGTTATCTCAAAAAATGATATCATGGATTTTAACGCATTTCTTTGATGGTTATTTCGATTGGTCGATCTGAGCGATGTTCACCAATTGTGCTTCTAAGACTACGTTTAAATTCTGGAAACCAATAAATCGCAGTTGCATCCGCTGGAGCAGATATGCCATGATATTTAGCTAGTTTTTCCTTTGTTTCTTTCGCGGTTTTTCCACGAAAAAAATAATACTCGATCAATGCACGCAATTTGTTTTTATCCGTTATTTTAACACAATCACAAATTTTTTGCTTTTTATGGCTGTCGAACATAAACTAAATGAGATATAGCGCTAAAAATTTACTTTCAGCCCACTAGCAGATTGAGTTTGACAGAAATGATATACATTCAGTGATCAGTGGCGCCATCCTTTGGATATAGGCTAATTACGGGACCGCTCTCGTAGTCTTATTTCTTTCAGCTTAAATCATTACCATATCTACAACACTGTAAGAGTGTCTCTTTCCACTCTAACGGTAGGTTCCGAATATCCATACAAACAGGGTGTTTTCTAGTAAATTACCCAATTTGCAGTAAAAACTAGGGAATAGTGGCTCTCACATTTTCTGTTTTTGAGTATCATTACAATGTTCAACCTCGCAAAGCACCGATGAACTACGCCTTGCGCTGCTGTAGTCTTTGCCGGCCGTGGTCAATGCTCGACAAACCCGTTAATTGCTTATTTTCCATTCAGCTTGTGGTACCTTGTATTGTTAAGTACCAAATCTTAAAATGTACAGATTTCATGTTAATCATAATATCCGCTGGCAAAAATTTGTACAATCAAATAAATTAAATAAGATATGTTTATTACAATTTAGGATTCCGAATCGCTAATCTAGCGCCATAAAGCTAAAGCTTACGACAAAATATTTGTAAAATTATTAACAATTATAGTTGGGTGCCGCAATGTTAGTATTTTTTTGGCCATGGCACCTAACATCGTTGAAACTCTAGCGCGGGCTGGTGCCACCAAATTAAGAACTAGCGCCACAATGGTTTTCGAGATAAAGCCAATTGTAAGAAAACAAAAAGTTTGCCATCGTTAAATTCTGTCAAAATATTGTGCATACATGTTCTTTTGAGCTAGTGCCGTCAAAATAAGAGCTAGCGCCACAATAATTTCTGAGCTAAAGCTAATTTAGGAAAAAGTGAAAGAATTCGCAATAGTTTGAATTTTGAAGAAAAATTGTGAAATAGTGTATTTAGGCAATGCTACTTCGATAGTATTTTGAAACTTGGCATATTAATATTTATTGATTGTCCAGTGAATAGTTCTAACATAAAGTCGTTGACTCAAATATTTTCCGTTTTTGAAATCTGTTCTTGGTGCTAGTTACACCATTTTAGTTTAATTTAAGATATTGAACTCCGCCAATCACGAAAGTGTAAGAAATTTTTTTACTTTGGTTCATTTTTCTATAAGAAATGAATATTCTAATCTTTGATATTTACCTTTGGTAGGGTTAAACACGGTAGGGGAATCTTTTTGGAAAAATTTTCATGGGAAGGTTTTTTGCATATTTTAACATGGATAACTCGCTCCCAAAATTTATAATAATAATTGACTGGTACGATATGTGTAAACATTATACCATAGTCATGATAGCTGTTCTTTTAAATAAATGTCTTATAAATTGTATTAATCACTGTAAATTTCAATCTTTACTTGTCATTCTAATTACAAAAGATCCTCTTTGCATTAAAATAATATAGAATATGATATAAAACGCTCAATGTTTTTTTTTATTTCGGTACCATTTTATAATTTGTGAGTATAGAAAGTGCTTCAATGGTGGGATTTATGTTAGCTCAACTTTCTTACAAGCATTTCTAAAAATAATATTAACATAATCTATTATACCTGATTAAATTCAAACATGGAATTAACTTGGCAGTTTCTATTGCAAATTATAAAATGGTAACGGACTAAAGGAACCCGTAACATTGAGCGCCTTTTATCGTGTTTTATATTATTTTATTGCAAAAAGGATCATTTGTAATTAAAATGTCAAGCCAAGAGTGAAATATACAGCATTTGATAACATTTATAGGAAATTTCTTTAAAAGAAAACCCTCTCACGCTGCATGACGAATATGGTATAATATTGTGCACACGTCCAACTCCAATAGTACAGAGTGTCAGTCAGTTATTGTTATAAATTTTGGGAATGAGCTAACCAGGTCAAAATATGCAAAAATCTTCCTATGAATATTTTTTCAAAACTGTTTCACTACCCCTATCAAAGGTACATGGCAAAAATTAGAATATTCATCTATTATGGAGAAATGAATCAAACTATATAAAACTTGCTACCTTTTCATGATTGAAGAAATTCAATATCCTAAATTAAATTAAAATGGTGTAACTGGCACCAAGAATAGATTTAAAAAACAGCTTATATTTAGGTCAACGGCCTTTATATAGCTAAAGCTACTCCCTGCTCCATCAATAGATATTAATATTCAAGGTTTCAAAATATTATCGAAGTAGCATTCCCCAACTACACTACTTCACAGTTTTTCTTCAAAATTCAAATCATGGAGAATTCTTTCACTTTTTCTTCA
>JAHWXV010360310.1:0-13928 GCA_024586415.1 Phrixothrix hirtus | reverse complement strand
ACGTCAGAATCGTCAAATCTGGATTACTAACTACACAAAGAACCACCCCTCACGACTAAGAGCTACCACCGGGTAGAACGCAAGTTCTTAAATTCTCCTTGTGCCGTCCAGTAAGGACTGAAACGTCACAAGTTTTTGGCTTAATTAATTATAAATTCATCAGAATTATTCACGCTAGATTTCTTTATCCGTAACATTTAGGAATCAATTACCAATATTTAAAGCTTACGACCAAATCGGAATATGACAGGTGAAGAATCGTGCAGAAGATTGGGAAGCCGAAGCTAATTACTAGCAGGTAGAGATTGATAAAGTATAGAATATTGGTTGGGGACGACTCTCAAAATAAGAGGATACAGGAAGTCGAACTCCCTGGATTAATATTTGCCGCTAGACAAGACAAAATCTCTATCCCTAGAGCTCAACAGGCTTGTAAGCTTCTTTTAACGTCAGGATCTCCATCAGGTATTTGGAGATATTTGTTTAGACTTCGACATTATAGAGCACAACATTTTTAGCCCAGAAAAACCACTGAACATCAAAAGACGCAACGCTATTGATAATTCGAAAAACTTATTGACAGAAAATAAAATACAAACCTTAAATTAAATTTAAGTGGCCCCAATAAAATTTAAAATTGCGTTGAAAGAGCAGTCTTCGCGACAAGCACTTGTCTTCTTGACGAACGATCTTACAATCCTCCTACACAGGCATGAAGAGCATGCCAAATAATCGCATCCTAAAAAAATTCGCTTAATAAACCAAATACGCCACGACTTCAAGGGTCGTCAGCGGTACCTAATCGAAAAAGGTAATTTAATATAATTAGTGACTGAAGTCAAATACAAATATCCTGTTCTGCTCAATAAATATCCTTAATTAATAGTTAATCCCCAAAACTAATTCAAAAAATATTTTGGTCCGACTTAGACAACCGTGACAATATATCAAGGATCAGCGACCCTTACCCGCTATTAAATCTTCATCCACTTCAATGATGACATTGGTTTTTCTTTTATGGTGGTCAAAATATTTTTTATTAGTGGTTCACGTAAAATTAGTTTTTGAAAACCCACACGACCAAATAACGCTAACAATATCTAATTTACTAATTACACTTTTGGCTAATCTTACCAACTTACACTAGATTTATGTAGAATAACAAATAATCATAAAGAACAGTTTTCTAGTACCTCTAATTTCAGAGATTAAGATTCTTCGCTAAGAAGCAATACATTTTAAAAACGCCGGCACACAAATGAAAAGCCGTCCACAAAAAACTAATTTTTAAGTGTAGTGGTGTGTAATTTTGGTAGAAAAGAATATTTTCTCAATTTTATTTATGGCGTGTTTTACAAAATGAGAAAATATCCGCAAAAGATGTGCAATAATTAGTAAAATTATGAGCTAAAAAATAACATATTGTTCCTTGTCTTAGGATGTGATCTGCTTTGTTATCCCATCGCTCAAATCTGTTTTGGAAAAAATATTAATTCATATTTTTCACCAATTGTTTAACGGTCAGTTTCACCTCTCCCAAACTTCTTCCATTAGCTCAAACAAATTAAAGTATGACAGAGCTAAATCACGATTAAAATTTGGATGGGAAATAATTGACCATTCAAGTTTCTGGATTGTCTCCTGAGTGGCACTGTTTACATTCTCACGTGCAAATATTTTTATGATACTTTCTTTCTAGCAGCCCTTATTTAAGAAGAATAGCACCTGATGATTCGAAAACACAGTTATCGCAACCTTCCTTAAAGAAGTACGTACTTTCTATCTTTTTGGGACGTCGTAATAACGTTTTACACCATTAATTCGATTGGTTATTAAATTATGAATCATAGATGGATACCCATGATTTATACTAAGTTATAACATTAACAAGAAAAAACCTGCGGTTGTTTCTCGAACATGTTTAAGAGGTAAGGACAAATCTCCTTCTTCATTATTTTTTCTTTGAATTTTTTAATCAATTAGTATATAACTCGCCTAACATACCACAGAGTACAATAGGTTATTGAAAATATTCTTCATGGCATTGTGTCTACATCCCAAATCACCAACGATTTCTCAAGCCGTCCCACGTCAACCTTCACGAATCATAGCATCTAAAGGCAACTATGCCTCATCCATTTTCTTGAGTGTGAGTTATCAAAAAAATGTTCTACCACCTACATCGATTTTGACTTCAAGTATAGAATATGATCGCACATTTTTAAAAACCTTAAGCTGAGCAGACTTCGTTTTCCAAAAATTTTCACTATTGATTGTTTAATTTGCTATTCGTATTAAAATAATTTTTAAGGCAAATAGCATAACGATTTAAATCACAAATAGCATATAAAATGAATAAGTGACTATCGTCTTTCTAGATTATTTTCTAAAGTTTTTACAGCCTACTCAAACAGTATGTGTCTTTTATATAAATTATAAGTATAAAGTACCACTGTATTTGAATTAAATAATAAAGAGAATTTTCTACGTACCTACGAGGTCGGTCTGATAATTAGCCGGTTTCCAAGAGATGGCGCCACTGATCACCGAATGTATATAATTTCTGTCAAATACAAACTGTTAGTAGTCATTTGGTTTATGTTTGACAGCCATAAAAAGCGAACAACTTGTGATTGCGTTAAAATAATGGATAAAAACGAATTTCGTGCATTGATTAAGCATTACTTTTTGCGTGGAAAAACCGCGAAAGAAACATAGAAAAAGCTTGATGAATATTAGGGCACATCTGTTCCAGCAAATTCAACTGTGATTTATTGGTTTGCAGAATTTAAACGTGGTCGGACAAGCACAATTGATGAAGTAATAGATAAATGATATCGTTTTGGAAGATCTACCAGTGAAAGTACGTGAGGCAGCCGACATCGTAAACATCTCAAAAGAACGCATGGATAACATTCTGCATGAACATTTACATATGCCAAAGCTGTCAGTAGGATGGGTGCCGCGTTTGTTGACAAACGAACAAAAACGCAATCGTGTGGTCATTTCAAAGCAATGTTTGATATGTTTCGATTTCATGCAGACGAATTTTT
The DNA here is from genome assembly GCA_024586415.1 of Phrixothrix hirtus. Lineage (NCBI taxonomy): Eukaryota > Metazoa > Arthropoda > Insecta > Coleoptera > Phengodidae > Phrixothrix > Phrixothrix hirtus. The sequence goes on along the minus strand of JAHWXV010360310.1, from coordinate 10,875 downwards.
GCATATTCATAGCCGTAGATGAAACATAGATCCACCACTACACCCCTGAAATAAAACAATAATCAAAACAACGGGTTAAAGCTGGTTCAAGTGCACCAAAGAAAGCAAAAGTGATTGAATCAGCCGGAAACGTTTTGGCGACTGTTTTTTTGGGATGCACAAGCTGTAATGCCCATCGATTATCTTAAAACGCAAAAAAAATCACAAGAAAATATTATGTAGCAGGACTGGACCGATTGCACGTCGAAATAAAGAAAAAATGACCACATTTGGCAAAAAAGAAAGTGCTTTTTCATGGTGACAACGCACTAGCTCACACATCATGGAAAACTCAACAGAAATTGGATGAACTACGTTACAAATTGCTTCTACATCCACTATATTCTCCTGATGTAGCTCCCAGTGACTACTTCCTGTACCCAAATCTTAAAAATGGCTTGGTGGAAGGAGACTCAAATCAAATGAGGAAGTTGAATGGGAAACTAATACATATTTTCGAGGACATAATAAATCGTAGGATGGCCTAATGAAATTCGAAAAACGTTAGACTAAGTGTATCGAGCTAAAAGGAGACTATGTCGAGAAATCAAATGAAATTTTGAAGAAAAAGTTGTGTTCTTATGTTCAAACTGTCCATTTATTAGACCGCCCTCGTACTTCCTTTAGAAACCCGCACTAAGGAATACAATAATATGTGTAAGTTATACATTTTTCAGCAAGTATGTTACACAATTTTCGAGTTGTAAATTACCTGAAATTCAAAACGGTTTATGATGAAATTCAAATATTTGTCTTTATTATTTTATAGATGCATGAGGTATAAATAATAGGGGGTTTATATATTATCTAAAAGTAACTTATATCATTTAAAATATCTTTAATTAAATATTTAATTATACGAAAACAACACGATTTGATAAGCTTTACAATTCATGATTGCTAAAATAACTATTGTTATGATGCTAGACATTTTTACTTATTCCACAATAACAACGAAATTTAGAATTTTTTGAAATTAATTTGAAGTTTCACGCATATATTGAATTCCTATTGTACTGTAGTACTGTAGTTTGATTGTTACTTCTTTCAATCAGTCTAAAGGCAACTTAGTGTTTTTATAAATGTAGGAAATTATTATAAAATTTTAAATGTACCATTTCGATTCGTATCATAATTCACTTTTATATATTTTCCTAATGTTAAATTCTATCATGTTAAATATTGAATTACAAATATGCTCTTTCAATAACCGATATTCGTTCTCTCCTTCCAATATTATTAAATTCTTGTTTATTAGATCCGCTTGTTGAATTTTTGATTGATTTGTGCACAACTTTTTCCCCTATTCGTTTGATTATAAATATATGACACTTAAACGACGTGATTATAAAATTTACTCCTAAATTAATTTGGGAAATATATTTTTTTCATATAATATATTAATATTGTAGCTATATTTGTACCACAATTTATTAGTAGGTTACAATAAATTTTCTTAGTATAACTTAAAGATTATTGCATAGAACGTTAAAGAATAGTTCTTTTCAGTTAATAATCTTAAAAGATGTTTCTTTAAATATTTGAATATATCTGTAATAGTAAAAATTTAATATTGTTAACTTCTGCATATAAAGACAATTTCTTTCGGAATACGTATTTCGAATATAGTCATATACGACCTCGGTTTTTGAAATTACTCAGATTTACATTGGCTTAAATTTAGCCTACTTATGTATTATTACTACAGTTATTACTAGCAATTTGGAAGTGGTTGATTTAAGAATAACTTAATAAAAGTAAAACTCGTCCTTAAGTAGATACTTAGATTACCATTTACATAAATTTAGTTTTTAATATAAGCCAATCTGTTAAAGAATGTGTAAATGTTGTTTTTGTATTATATTGTCTCTGTGTGCTTGCTTAATTTTGTAGCACAATTACGATTTATTAAAAAATCATGTACAGGTTCCAATTAACCAGAATTTTGGTTCAATTTGATTGCTTTATTTATAGGATTTCAAACACAGGGCTTTATCTGTATTTAGTTTTGATTGTTATTGTTGAAGTTTCTTTTTAAAAAATTGTTAAAGTTGGTTATGATATTTAATTTTGACATTTATTTATAATTTTAGGCTAGTTGTCACAATCTCGATCGCAAATAAAGAATTTAACAGCTTCACGAGTATTCAACCACGGCCGGCAAAGCTACAGTGAAGCAAGGCATGGTTGTTCGATACTTTCGAGGCTGAACACTGTAGGATTATTTCAAAATCGGGAATTGTGGGTGCCATTGTTCTCTAGTCTTATACTAAGGAATATGAATAATTTTACTAGAAACCACCCTGTATTCAAAACCTAGCAGGGACAGACACTGCAGTGGTAATCGCAGATCCGGAAAATGGTCTGAGCTGGAAAAAAGAACACTAGCGTCGAACGGTAATTATTCTGACCTCTCTTGTATATAAGGAAGTCACAATTAAGTGTTTGATTAGGGCAGAAGCCCCATGTCAAGATATATATTAAACAAAAGTTGTTACGTTAAAATTTACAGATCGTTATTCCATTTGCCAAATATAATAAAATAACAATAATTTTTTACACTATATTTAAATTGAAAGTTTAACAGTCTTGAAATATTCTAAAGTCCATTTTTTTTGTAGATTTTAATTCGGGAGAAATTCTCACAACACATCATGCATTAATTTTATGCTGACTGATAGAATACAGCTCGCAGGTATTTCAAATCTCTATAATGATTGGTGACCAACAAAGTTATTAAAAATAAAAGTGAAAATATTCACTTACAGAACCTCCTAACGGCGTGGGTTACTTTTTAGTCGAATCCTTTTGATAACACAAAACGGATATGAACCACAGATAGACAATTGCCCTAAACCCTGTCGATTATTCAATCCAACTAACTCGGAAATCCAATCCCGGCAACCTGCGCCAAAGGAAAATTACCATAATATATCAACAGATGCAATGCAGAAGGTCGCCAAAATAAAAACACTCCCATCGAGATAAACCCAACTAACCCTTCATTTTACACTTTCTTATACTTTTACGGAAATTATCAGTTACACATAAATATCAGCGCGACTGTCTTGTTCCGAAACATAAAATCAACCATCTTTCACTTTTTTCGTCTCTCATTTTTTCTCTCGCGTGTCCTGTCGTTTTTAATTGTCAGAACATCAGCGCCGCTAGCCTCGCCATCATGCGCAGGTCGGTTACATACGTGTCATAATTACACTAACCCAGACGCCTTTTGATAAAGATATAGATAAAGATTTCTTTGCTTGATTTACTCTGTATTTCTCAACTGGCATTAACCGTCAAAATGACATGATTTAACACATTTTCCCAACAAATCTGGCTTGTATAAAAAGTACAGAAAGTTTAAATTATATATTGCCATTTAAAATTCGTCATAAATGGATTTATCTTTTACCTAAATTTATTCTTCAGAAACGGATATGTTGTGAAGCGTCAGAAAATGATTTCATAAGTTACTATATGAGGTGGATTGAATTAATTTGATACACTGACTTTATTTACTTTCAGATATTTAAAAATTAGATCGTTAAATGACATACCATTGCCCTATTACAGTCTTACTTTACTACTTATATACACGGTAATGCGAGAGCAATAGTAAAAACAGACACTATATACACGATGGTGCGAAACAAACAGCAGAAGCTGACATGGTTACTAGGATGTATAAATAGTATTTGTATAGACATTTCATACTAAAATAAAGGGAAAATTCATATTTCCACTTGGTCTTAATCAGCAATATTGTATTATTTCATTACTGATAAAGATTCTTTACTTTACAAATTAAATAAATTTAAAATGTATTACAACGTTCATATTTGAACCTTACCTTCAAAAATTGTGTTATCTTCAATAGTATGATAGGAACAAACAGTTTGTTGATGAATGTTAACGTTTTAATCCGCCTCAAATAATAATTTGAAATAGTGAAAAGCTAAAGGTGTTCTAACAAGTTATACTTGTACAGCTAGCAACAATAAACGTTTGTATGGAACATTAATTTAAATTATGGGCCGATCTGCGGCTATGCAGTGCTCTAAAAATCCTCATATTTCTATATTTGAGTAATACAGTAGACTTCAAATGTTGTAACGTTCGGTATTCGGGGTTCGTTTTAAAATTGTAACGCTCACGATTATGCTTGTAGCATCTTTTACTGGTAACACTATGTGCTGCCTTTGGAACATTGACTTAAACAGTTAGGTAGTTTGTAGCAGTCGTAGGTAGGCATATTCGATCTAAGGGCAGGTTTATTAAGTGCGCATGAGCACTTTATAGTACTCTAAAGAATTTTATTTACAATTGCTTTTATGTTAGGCGCCTGAAACTTTTTGACTTCGCCCTGTATAAGCTTTATTTCCGTGAATATTGATTCAGCGTATACAATTCAATTTTGGAAACTGTTTGTGACTTTTCTTAACTTTGTTTCAACTATTTATTTGAATTTATTTTTAGGTTTTACACTTTGCTTTAACTATTATTTATTCAATGAAAATAATATGTCTTTACTGTATGCAATATGTTTATTTAGTTAGTTCAATCACGAGACAGGAATTTTGTATTTATTACATTTACTAATTAATATTGGTGGCACATACTTGTAGCAACTATATCCTAAAATAAAGACTGCTATATACAGAAAAACCTGTCTTTTACCTACTAAGTGGTGTGTGTACTTTAATCAAATACTGACACGCAATACTGTTTACAACTAACGGTTTTAGCAGTAATGGCCACAGTTTACATGTTCCTAACAGCTTCGAATACAAGGGAATTGTAAAATCCCTTATCAACGAATGTGATAGTTTTTCGACAATACTAGTGCTTGTAGTTTTGATCCTATCGAGTTCGTAATTAAGATTTTTTAAGTGGATGGTGCATAATGAAATATATTTCCCGGCACAATTCTATACATAGCAATAAACTTTTCTCTAGATGAGTTAATGTACTTACCTGAATAAATCATACTGCAATTGTTATTAGTGCTTGTCCTATAATCGGACCGGCAGCAAAGAATAGAATCTACGATATTGATCTACATGTTGTGTACTGAAATTAATCGAAATCGCTAAATGTAGCCTCAATTTAATTGAATCTAGAACCATCTGTTTGTTGACAACTGGGTTTATATTTCATAACAATGCAGTTGTTTATGTATCTCATAAGAACCAGTTAGTAAAACCTTGAAGCTCAAACTTTCATAGGATTGTAGTCCTCTTGGTGGCCTTCCTTCCCTATTTTGAACCTTATTGGTGATTAAGTAATTATTGAACAGGTCCAAAAATGTAAGTTACAGGTTTTTAATTAAAAAATTCGGCTGTGCGCTTAATTATTGCGTCTATGGTTAAAATTTGGTAAATTTAACTCCAATGATTACTTAAGTAACGTTACTGTGACTGGTGCTCGTTATCAAACCATGATTACTAACATTTTATGTTTTATGTTAGGTTGCAAACATATAGTTTCAATAAATAAGTGTCAAGGCTATTTATCTGTCTAAAAAGCCTGATTTTAACCAATACGTCCAATGTATATTTGTCTGCAAACCCTATTGACTACATATCTGAAAACTCAACCCATACACAAGCTACATATTCTATTATTTTTTCAATTGAATCAATACTTTTTATATCAGAAAAATCTGTTAGAATGATAAATGTCTTTCGTAGGTAAAATTGTGTGGTTTAGCGACTAAACGTTTAAATAAGTAGATAATTTTTTTAAATTTTTGTCACTAAATCTTTATGCATACATTATTTTTATGTCCTCGGTATATAGCTTGCCTTTCTTGCTTATGCATATGTTTAATTCTTAGTTTAACATGGTAATGAAAGACTGCCTTCTAGGACTAATAGATGTTTAGTCGAGATTGTAAAGGGAAACTATTGAAAATACCTCACAAAGTCAATTTTTGTTACTGTAATCGGAACTATTATTTTTTGGAATTTTATATAAAATAATCGTTGTATAAGAATAAAAGTGAATTTTTAGTTCAAAGGTATATTAATGGATCGAATTGTCCAATGTAGATAAATAGTTTATTGTTGTAAAAATACACGAAAAAACCTTTAAATGAATTAAAAAACAATTTACTCAAAAATGACCGATACCAGCATTAAATGAAATCTGAACTTAAATTGTTAAAAGTGTACGCGCTCCATATGCATTTAAGTTTCGAAATGTTTACAAATAGTCTTGTTATTACTATATTACCACTATTACATGAGAAGAGATATGCATATACAGTAAGAACGAGAAGTGCATGCACACCCTAAGATTCAAATTTCCCTACACAGATCCGTCTGCACCGAAAACTTATCAATATCAGCACAATCCCCGTTTGAAATAGCCGGAGTTACTAGAATAAGCAGTTATATTGCACTCCTTCTTAATAGAGAAATCAAATACGCCACTAGAATAAGGACGCTATGAAAAGTATGGACTGAAATAATTTAATACTTCTGAAGTTTATCACCTATAATTTAAATTTTTAGAGCAATTTTCAGGTTTCTATAAATCGTTATATTGAATACCATACAGCTTTTAATTGTAAATGATTTAAAATTATTTTGATTAAATATTTTAATTATGTTAATATAAAATATTTTGTATGTATTTTATAATTAACAACATTCCCATATTTATAATTAAAAGCTGCTTTTAGATATTTATTCGAATGCCATGTAGTTTGCTTTTTAAACTGTAATTTGAGTAGCTTGATAAAATAATAGTTTTACAGTTACTATGGTTATGTATATTATAATTCTCAAGTTGGTGAAAGTATAGAAATATTCCCCGAGTATGACGGGTTGACGATACTTAACCAACGAAGGCTGAAATAAATACATACTATTACTGTTGATAACCATCTTATGCAGGTTGATTTTATCACGTTTAGCTTTATTTCTATTTATGGATATTTTTACATATATGCGTATATAGATAATGTTTTTATCAATTACTGGCCAAATTAATTAATAATAGCTCAATACTATATACCTACCTACCTACTCGGCTATTTGGTCCTGATGTAAATAAATGCATTTTATGGGTATATCAATTAATTTTGTGTAGAATAAAATTATTTTGTTTCATGAAACCTGCAACATAACAAAACCAAGGCTATTTCAATGACGTTGAATATATTTACTGCACCAAATGCAATTCAATGATGAATGCTGAATGTAGCTTTGGTAATTTTTGATAATAGACTTTTGAACCATTATTTCGGTTCAAGCGAGTGTCCTTTTCAACTGTGCATGCAGTTTTCGTTCTTCAGTATACGTAAAATCAAGTACGTTTCTTAATAATTTAATCTTTACAGCAGATCAGTTAATGCTATATAACTTGCGAAGAAACAACTTTAAGTAACATTTCACAATTTCTTAATTTAATTTAACTACTTAATTATTGTAATTATAACATTTTGTATTTATCTTGCAAGATACAACATGCACTACTCAAATTGTTTTCTTATTACACATTTTGAAATTGTAATTTATATATACTATATATATATAAAAAAGTAATCATCTCCTTCAATTATTATTAAAGTGCTTCCAAATTATATTCGTAATAAAATTATTTATACTTATAAAAACGTCATATTAGTTTTATTTATAGCCATTTTTAGTACATCCAAGTTTATAGATCAAAAAAACTGATTCAAATCGATATTAGATTTATAGTCTTCACTTCCGCCAGACCACCCCGAATATATAATTACCGAACACAATTAACTACCGTAAATTTATAAACAGGTTCATTATGTCCTGAATTTATCAAAACGTGTTCTAGTTTATAATAAGCTACTGCAGTTACGAAGTCTTGCAACTATCGAAGTTTAAATTATTATTCTAATCTTAAAGACAAACCTTAATTTACGCCCATTCACTGTTAGATATACTAGAAGTATATTAAGATTTGTTCTTTATCAAGATCCTATAATCAAAAAATTAACAGTTAAATCCTAGAAATTATACACATACTTGAATTTGAATAGCTCAAGCTAAGTTTATTATACGAATTTAAAGCTCCTTGCTTCGTATTATTTTAATCGGATTAGCATCTCATACACGTGAAATCGGTTATACAAGGAAGCCTACCTTGTTAACAGATCAGATTACAATTTCAACATAGCCAAGTTCGTTCAATGTTATTATGTCTGTCTACCTGTTTGGTATCTACCAGTGATGCGTTAAATCCTGCAAACATATATGCAGGTAGCAGATAAATCATAAACCTTCAAATTTAACAAACATACGTAAAATACTTGTATTTTTAATTAATAAATATTTTATAAATTATATTTTAAGCAAACCTGCCACAATAGAAAATTTATACTTAGATAGGACGACTATTTAAACAGATCAATTAATAATTTGCACAAATATACAGTTCAATAGATCAAAAACAATCATAGTGAAGCCTCAATAAGTCTGGTTGGAACCAGTCGGAACCACCTTGGGTTAACGAAAAACTCAGATTATTATAAACTTTGATAATTTCATAAAAACACCAAATATAAATCAAATAAATTACAATTAATTGAAAATAATTAAAGAACCAGAGATGGACTTGTTGCACAAATAACTGTAAAATTTATGTGTACGAGTCCATATAAATTTTTTAGAAAAGCAGTCCACAATTTTCTGTGTGCCTCCAGTGACGTCCACAGGAGATTATATATCCTTCCTAAGTTATCCTTAAGCAAATATGTTCGGATGAGCATTTCCCTACAGAAGAATATATTAATTGGTCTCGTACAAGAGGTAATTCAACCTTTCATATACAAATAAAAAATTAAGACTCGTAGTTGAATACAAAGTGATCCAAAAGGCTTAAACATAAAATATTTTAAAAGTTGGTAATCATGTCTTTTCACCTAAAACTTGTTTATTTAATAGCAGTGGCATTTTTGTAGAAAAGTAACAAGTACAACTTATTTAAAAAATTATTGTTTAGCTTTAAAAGTCACCAAAATACTAGTGCGCGCTATTCAAATTGTCCTCAATCTTTTTGGATCACTTGGTATAAGGTATACGCGAAAATTTGCCAAAACCTTTTGAATTCAATTTAGGTGTTTTAGACTTCTTTAGACAAGTATGTTAAATATTATGGCATTGGTAGCCCACCTTTTTGCGCGACGGCGCAAATTGAAAAAAAACATATGCCTGCTGGGTCGGACACCAAAATTATTTTGCTATATAGGTGCCCATACATTTTTAAAAAGAGAAACTACTGTTTGGCATCTCATTATTTAATCACACGGTATATTATAATAATAATTTTGTTATCTGTTTGTATTTTGGGCACGCTTACTAAACTAATGCCATTTTAATCCATAAACAGACAAAATACATAATTAAATGTGAAAGCTGACATAGCTTGGAAGTAATAAGTTCATCAACGTATATTTCCACCGATGATGTTGCAACGCATAAGCAGTGTTGTGGTGGACACTCATAATTCCAGACCGTAGTTCTGATTTTGTGTGCTTCATTTTACTAGAAAACTGTTCACATAAGTAAGTGTTTCCAACTAGGCAATCCATGAATAATAGTTGTTTGTCGAAATCTTGGTTGTAAAACTCCATTAACCCAATCTATTGAAACTTTTCTTTTAACTGTAGATCACAATGCGATTCACAACTTTCCATCTGCAAATATCCTGGTAATGACTAAATGTCTGTTCGAAAATAGCATTGCAAACGCTGAAAACAGTGATTGGTATCTTCTGAAGTCTTCAAATCTCGTATAAAATTCGGTTTTTAAATCCGAAATGAGACATACATATTTATTTGCGATTGTTGTGGCACGTTAGATGGATAATGTAAGAAAATGGTTAGAGTCGTTAGCTTGTAACTGTTGTTTCCAAAACACAAGCTTCATTTAAAATGCAGAAATGATATTATATATGCAGTTAATTAATTAATCCTTCTCTTGGAGGCGCTTATTAAGTTCGGTAAGATGAGTAGTAATATCAATTAAAAATGTTAACTCACAGACCCAATCTTTATCTTTAAACTCTAGTAAACAATTTGACTTGCTTTCAAAAAATAATTCTATTTCATCCTTCAAATCGAATATTCTTTTCAACTTTTTGCAAGGCTAAGCCACCATATTTCCGAGTAGTAAGTGATGCCACCATATTGCGATTGTAACGACTTCAGAAACTCATGAAACTGACTGTGATTTAACCCTTGTCATTTAAGTCTTCTTGTTTTCCAACTATTGCTAGAGCTCCATCTGTTGTTACGCCAGCGATATTTTTAAATTGTAGCGAAATTTATTATTGATAAAACTGCATCCATCAAATCTCGTGACTTGGTAGTTCCCTTGAGTGCATAAATACCAAATTCTTCAGCTGTATTGAAATGATCATCAATGCCGCGGATCAAAATTGGTATTTGAGCTGTGTTTGTCACATCAGTGTTTTCATTCAGTGACATAGAATAAAATGTGAATTTTGACAACATTTTTAGCTTGTTTTCAATATAACTCTCTATGTCACCTACACGCCTAGAAATAGTTTAACCATTTTTGAAATGTCGTTTTTTTTGTTTAAACTAATTATTTCAACGACACTTTCTAACCATTCCTTGATAAATTCGCCCTTTGCATACGATTTTGACGTCTTAGTGATTAAATTTGCCACTTTAAAACTAGCTTTTACGCACCCTTGTAATTATTTTTTGTTGTGAAGAAATATTCCTTTTTAAAAAGTCAATTTTATCTTGTCTCGCCTAATCTTTGTACTGGTGATATATATATATATATATATATATATATATATATATATATATATATATAT